>VUQS01067118.1:2560-30599 GCA_015108495.1 Heterochromis multidens | reverse complement strand
CTAATCCCTTCCCTTTTTGCGTTTCTCTTGGTTTTCTGTCTTTCTTTTCCTCACTTTTTGAATGTCTGATCCAGCACCAGTAGTTTTACCTGCATCTTGTTTCTGAAATAGCTCTATTTGTGTTATGGAGGCTGGTTAATTCTCTGGTCAGAAATGTGTAGAAGCCACTGTGGTGCATCCGATTAAAATGCGCAAGATGATGTACACTCCATTGGTGGTTTATTAAAGAAGGTAGATGTGAATATACATATGGTTGTGTGTGTGGTTGTGAAAAGATAAACAGGTACAAAAGATGCTTAGTATTCACACTAACAGAAACATCCACAAAGGGATACTTAATACTAAAGAGAAGTTAGCAGTTACTAACAAAGGAGGCTAGCAGCAACCTGACAAGAGGCTAACAGCAGCAACTATTCTGTATGGAGAATAAATACATGCAACACTGTAATCACCACATACTGTCAGTAGTTCTTCTGTGTTAAATCTGTTGGTAGGATGAGAGTTAATAAAGGAATGAGCCTACATTTTGAAAGTACAAGTATTTGCTTTTTTTTTTTTTAGATGAAGAAGAAGAGTGAGATGACAAGGTGGATGATAAATGCCATTGGCCCAGCACTGAAAGAGTTTCAGCTCCATAAAGCACTTTGTCATTTTTTTTTTTCATTTTGTCATTTCTCTGTGGCACAGAAGACACACACCATGATAATTTCTGAATTTTAGCAGTGCTGCGAGGCATATTTTTGAAAATTGGGCTAAGCCGGCTAGTGGTTTATTCTTTTTCCTTTTGGCTTCAATCTTTTTCCATAGCTCTTAGCAAAAAACCAAATGAAGTTATTTCCAAAACTGTTTAACAGAGCTCAATTGCAGAAATAAAAGTTCACCTCTGTACCCAAACAACTATTCCTATTAGGTTAACTTTTCTCTGCTTTTGTTGAAGACTTATTTGAGCTGTTCAATTCCAATTGTGGCCACAGCTTGACTGTAAAGTTGGCTTACGTATGTGCCAAAATTCACTGCAGCATGGGCTCTGTGTCCTGGATACATAACAGCAAGTAACTGGTAAAACACAACAATTATTAGAATTTCTTATAGTATGCAAGAACTATGATCTGTTAATATAGGTTTCCAGTTATAGTTAGTTAAGATTTGTGCATCACAAATGCAAAGCCAATACTTAGGTGCCTCAAACCTGCATTGTCTTTAATGGCCACCAGAGGGTGACCCCAGTGGTCTCAAAAAGGCTTCCAGTTGTACAGAAGTCAATGGGAAAATAGCCCAAAGCGCTTATTGCCCTTTGACCTCAGTAAAAACTTTCCTGATGCTTTTGTGGGTGTATCAGATATAACATATAGACCATTTTGTAAATTAGGGTCATTCTAAGAGATAAACCAGGATCATCCAGGTTAAGCTTATTGGTTCTTGACCTGTCAATCACAAATTGTTAGCCAATGAGTGTGGAGTTTCACGTAGATTGTCACATCTGGTTTCAAAACACTCAGCGTGAGGCTTCATAATGGGAATTCGCAAACAAATGGGTACATCTATATTTTACAGTGTCTATTGGATGGAAAAGACAGTATTTGAAATGTTTTAATTAACTAATGATTAAATGGTATATTTTCCTTGTACATTCTTCAAAATTACTTAGATGATATGGAAAGAAATTGTAGGGTGACACGGTGGTGTGGTGGTCAGCACTGTCACCTTACATTGACCGTTTGAATCCAGTTTGGGGCCTTTCTGCATGGAGTTTGCATGTTCTTCCTGTGTCTGCACGGGTTCTCTGTGAGTACTATAGCTTCCTCCCACAGCCCAAAGACATGCTTTAAAGTTGATTGGTGATTCTAAATTGACCGTAGGTATGAATATGAGCATGAATGGTTCCCTAGGTGTTAGCCCCGCCACAGAGTGACATCCAGGGTGTACCTTGCCTCTCACCCGCCACTCTCCAGAAAATGGCTGGATGGAAATAAATTCTAGATATAGACCAAAGTGTTCAGGCAGGCCATGAAGTCAAGCTCAGCCCACAGTTGTAGTACATTAGCTGATAAAAGCTGATCTCGATGCCAGCCCTCTGCAATCTCTTTTGGAACCCACCTCTACCCCAACTCATTTTCATTCTATTTCTGACTTAATCAGTGTCATGTCTGTTGGTACTGATGCCTGATCTGTTGTGTACTGGGGCTCTTTAAAGGTCTGCCTCTCTATTAATAACTTCAGACGGTCCTGACTCAAGTGTATGCTGCCATATGTCAACATGTCTGCTTTATTTCGAACACACAGCTGAAAGAATTATTTTTTAAAATAGTATATTTTGTGTAATCATTGTACTTTATTGTTTACTACCATAGTAAAACCACATACTCAGCTGTTAATTCTGGTTTGGTTTGCTGCCAGTCGGAGGTCCCACCTAGGTCCAAGAGACAAGTAACAGGATCATACTTATAGGGAATGTTTTTTGATATTTCCTGTGTCTATAAGTGCTCATTTGACTTAATGTCTGTAATGTGGCTGAGTGTGCACATACGTGCATGCTTGTGTAGCCAGAATAATGTCTTAAGATGGAAATGGAAAGGGTGGGATAGAAAAAAGGAGAGATGGTGATGGGGAAAAGGAAAAGGAGAGTTGGAGAGAAACAGACAGACCTGGCGCCCTGCACTCAGCACTTTCACTGACTTAGCACAAGTGTGTGGATGTCACTGACTCCTAAATCACTCCCAGCCTTCTTCAAGCTCCATTTACATTTCAGGGAACTCCTCATGCCTTGAGCCAGAGAGGTTGTTTTACTTAACTGTCTCAGGATACAAATATCAATTACTGTAATGTAGCTCCTGCTGAAGTGTGTGCGGCTACTGAATGATACAGGAGCTATACAGTCAGAACAAGTAGAAAAATACCCACATTTGTTTAAAATAAAAAAAAATCAAGAAGTTGTTTGCTGTTGCCAGAGGACATATAAATGGTGAGCAATTCTAGTTGGGTCAACTTAAAATATGCTTCCACTAATTAAAAGTGAAGGCAAAGTTAAAGTGAGTATGTACATGTCACTGAAGGTAATGGGGGGAAGACACACACACACAGGGAAAATGCTCCTCATTCGTTTTACTTAATGTGTTTGTTGTAACTGGTATTTTGAAATGTAGACAATGAAACAATATAATAATATAATAGACATATAGACACACCATGGACCCATCTATGGACAGAGAGAGATACTGTGAGTGATTCATGACATGTACACTTGACAAGTCACTAGGGATTATTAGATTGCTCGTTAGCATGATCATGGGGAGAGGATAGATGTTAGGTTAATTACTGATGAAGAGTTTAATAAGGGTACCTCTTCAGTGCCTCTATAGTGTACTTGTAAATGTACTTAGAAGTGGTTAAGGAGTAGGCCAAAGACAGTGTGAAGTTACTGCAGTTACAAATGTTTGCTCTCGGTACACTAAATTAGCCTAAATAAAAGCGGTCTGCTCCTGAAGAAGACAAAGATGCATGACAGCTTTGCCCTCTGCTTGTCTCGAATAAAACTATATGTAAACTTTTGGTGAAAGTTTGCTGCTTCTCAGTTTCTCTAAATCCTCTGAGTTGGACCCAAAACCATGGAGAGGAAAGCTGCATAGCCATGGATATAAGTTGCATACAGAGTGTGCCCCAATCCCTTAGTCGGTCCATTGCAACTGTTGGGCTCTTTCTTTTTTTTTTGAGATTTATGCATCTGTGTCCTTTTACACACACAAATTCCCACTAGAAATTAAAAAGGGTAATTCAACCAACTCCAAAAAGTCACATTAATATAATGTTAAAACATTTTTTTTCACTTTCTCAAACCTAATCTTATAAACACAGTTTAACTGGCTCTAGCTGTCTCAAAGCACAAAGACAACAAAGGACACATACACACACTCAAATACGCACTCACGGAAAAAAATAGACACATTCCGGGGAGATATGTCGCAAGGATGTGACATTGCATTTATTTATATGCATTGAGTACAATGTTTCTGTATCTATACATTTATCCATTTACTCATCAACATGTGTGTGTACAGCCTTTTAAATTATACTAATTACAGTACATAGGACAATCCAGTCTTCCATTAGAAAAGGGATTTTAATGATGTACTGTACTTATATTTTCACTATCCATCCATCCATCCATCCATCCATCTTCTTCCACTTATCCAATTTTGATTGGGCTGGAGCCTATCCCAGCTGTCACAGGATGGGAGGCAGGGTACACCTTGAACATGTTGCCAATATAGGGCTAATCTGCAGAGAGACAAACAACCATTCATACTCAAATTCACACCTACAGTTTAAGTTTTAATTTTAAGTTTTAATTTAAGAATCACCAATTAGCCTAACATGCATGTCTTTGGACTGTGGGGGGAAGCTCAAGTACCCTGGAAGAAAGGCCAGAGGGATTTGAACCCAGGACCTTCTCACTAGGAGGCGACAGTGGTTAACACTATTATATTTTCACATCATCTAAAATCCATCTTTTCCCAAATACATCCTCCATTTTCCTTACTTAGTGTATCTTTGTTTTTTATTTTTTTTGCTATTAATAACTGGACTGGAATCTTTTCCATTTATTTAAAGATTAGATTAGATTTTTTTTTATTATGTATAGTAACAGTTTCACGACAATAAGCAGTACAAAAACTCTCTCAACACACACGTTTGAGAGAACACTATTTAAAACAAACTAAACACTCTACAAATAATAAGTAAAAAGATAAGGAAAGTAAGAAAAAGTTTAAAACTTTGGGGGAAAAGAGCAACTGAAACTGGCTGCATGCCGGTTGACGCATGCGCACATATGATGCTCATATATTATTCCCAAGTTCCTGAATAAGATTCTGATTAAGGCCAGTGGGAAGGTTTTTCACTGTACACTTTGCCTTTAAATAAACTTTTAAAAAACACACCTATGCTATAAACGTAAAGATTTCAAAACCAAAATGCATTTAATGTTTTGCATGAGTAAAAATATGCAGACAATTTGTGCCGTGTTCACCACAGTTTCTTCAGCACTGGGAATTTATGTTTTCTATTGTAATTAGAAGTCATTTCTGGGCTCAAGAAGTATCTCGTGTTTATTTGAAACAAAAAAAAAAAACAACTCAATCTTACGGCATGTAGTAGCATATTAAACATATATATCCGATGCACTTTGTGCAATGAGACAACCCATTTAAGTTTCCACTTCACTTCCCAGCTTTTTGCTGATTTTCAAACTGCAGTAAATATATGTAAAACAGCTGCAAACACTTGCTGGTTTGTGTGCTTAGGCAATATCAGAAAACTATGAAGATGCTGAGGCTGCTGGCTGTGTTATTGCTCTGCATGTGGGCAACATCATGACATTTTCTGGATGCTAATTTCTGCTGCTGTACAGCTTTCATCCTTAGTAGCAGTATTTGTATTGGTACTAATTGTGAACTCCCGTTAATCAATGCTAAAATACTGCACAGGAACAATCTGCTCAAAGTTATGAATTTTTGAGTGTAATGTGCTTAAGTTAATAATTATCTGCTGAATATGGTAGGGGTTAGCCTGCTGTTGCATACTGGATGTATTGAGAGCCATTCATTTTACTGAAATTAACTTCAGTAGCTAAGATGTTCGATACAGGATTTCTCCATTCTTTCTTCTTTCCATGTCTACTTACTACATTTCCAACTTTTCACGCACAGCTTGTTTTCTGGCACATTCTGAGAATAACCCACGGTTCAAATCCCTATATTTTTCATCTCCTCTTCATTTGAAACACAATGCCTAATTCCCCTGTTGATATCGTACATAAATAACCACTCTCCACCTCTCATCTCCCAGAGATGCGTCGCCCCCATTAATGCGGTATGTGCTGCTAAATTATTTAACGTGGAAGATGAGTGAAGTGTGTTGGGTTATGAATACAAGCAAAAGGAAGCCCAGATGGAACCTAGTAAGATAATGGCAACAAAGCCGCCTCTTCTCATCTGGGATCAACGGCACTGTAGAAAGCAATAGTCTATTACATCAGAAACTCCCCTCAGAGACAGATTTTTTTTTTCTAACTTAATGAAGTTATGTCTAAAAAAACTCTGTAGTGTATGCTCGATATATGCATGAGCCTGTCCTTGGTGTCTCATTCAAAAGTGAAACTATCAAATTGGAACATCTCAGCATGCTCCCGCGAACACTGAAAGGAAGCATCAAAGTTTCTGATTCAAAACAGTGTCTGTGAGCTTCTGAACTCTTGATAACCTTCAGGAATAGTGCTGATAGTTTTGGGGGGAGTTTAATTCCAAATTCATGTGGGTTGTGAACGGTGATCTTCAACTCAGCTGTTTTTAACACTACCAGTGTCCTCTAGATGTCAATACTCAGAGGACAATTTCAAAGATTGTTTAGAATTTTAAAATACCTGCATGAGTTTAATGAATGAGCTTTGTGTTTTGGTGAAGAACACCTTTGATAACTAAAGTAAAACCAAGGTGCCCTGGCTGGATTCATGTTAGAGCTCACTGAAAGCTTTTGATAAAGTAGAGAAGGTTATTGCTGTTTTTGTATAACTCAGTTTTGAGTAGTTTTGATTTAACTTTACTTGAAGGATTACATGCCCTTTCAAAATTCAAATAACATGTTTAGTAAGCTTTGTTAAAAATCCAGTTGTACTGAACTGTAAGATGGTTTATTAGAATTTCCAGCTGTACAACTGAACTGATTTTTGTAACTATTCTGTGACTTCTAAGTAACTGTGTGTTGGAGGAAAAGACATTAGAAATGCAATTAAAAACAGAATCCCATTAGATGTGCATGTAATGACTGATTAATTTAGTGTTTTGATGTTTTTGTCTATTTTTTGTCCTGAAACTATATTAATGGTGGGTAGATATCCTGTCCTGATAGAAATACAGCACTTGCCTTAGGAGGAGTGGACTCCCCATATGGTGACACTGCAATCATCAGCAGCGGTCACTGTGGTGTCTTATGTATGTATTTCTATGCTATTTATACAAAATGTTGCTTGGAGATAAATGCTAACATCAGTGTGATAAGATGCTCACTGTGACACACATTCCCACTTGGCAATGAAGCCTATAGCATTCATCATAGTTATCTGGCTATCATTTGCTAATTAGGTGTAATTACAAAGAGCGGTTGAGGCTGATTGGAATGCCATTAATGTTGCAGGTAACTAATCACAAATCAAAGTATTGGACAAATGAAAATTCTGACATGATGATTGGATCACAAACATATTCATGAGGGAGTCATGACTATCTGATTCTTCATTAGAAATGTCAACTTCATAGTTTTGGAGAGGAATGATTAAAGGGGTCAAAGTCAGTAGAATCCATTCTCTGGGGACCATAAATGACCATACAAATTGTAATGGGAATCCTATAAAACAATCATTGGATAGTATTGTTTCAGTCTATTCAAATGTGGCAAACTAGCAAAAGTTCCACACCTCTATGTGCCTGTAAGTAGTTCTTGAAAATGAATGTTATCACCATTAGGACTCAGTAACATGGGTCTCGAGACCAGTCAATGACCCCCTGGCAACCTTCAGTAACTAGGGAAAAATGTGTATTCCCCAACTGTTTGGTGAATGGTTGCTGGCTATCACCAAGTGAAATCAAGGGTGCTGCACCCAGAACCTACTTGTGATTGCTTTGGTCACTAACAGATTGGAGTGGTTGCCTGTAGTTTGCATGAAAGATGCCAACTTGTCTGCAAACACTTGGATATTACTCGCCAGGCAGTAGCAAAACTTGTCAAAAGTGCAATGCATATCGGAAACAGAGAACATTTGCCTAAAAGCTGTTTACTTTAAAGGCAAATGTTCTCCATTTCTGTTTTGTGACCCAATTTTTACAGTTTCACACTGGGTGAGGAGTTAGCAAGTGTTTGCAGACAAGTTGCCAACTTCCATGCAAACTACAGGTGACCATGGTAACCCGTGAGCAATTGCAAGGAGGTTTTGCAACAACAAATAGCTCTTTGCAACCAAATTCACCTAGCAACAGCCAGCAACCTCCAGCAAAGATTTGTTACCTGGTCAGGAAATACACATTTTTTTCCTAGCAACCTGTGGTAGGCAGTTGGAAACCCAAGTGGTCTCTAGACCTGTGTGACTCTGGCCTTGCATACCTAGCATATACACAGACCAAGAAAGGCTGGTGTGTGTGAGTTGCAGTAGACTTAAATATTACTTAAGTAGCAGTATTAGCCCCTTGTGCTGGTGATAGCACCTGTTAACATACTGCAACCATATATGCAGTGGTGTGAAAAAGTATTTGCCCCTTCATAATTTCTTAGTTTTTTGCATATTTGTCCCACTTACATGTTTCAGATCATCAAACAATTTTTTTATATTAGACAAAGATAACCTGAGTAAATACAAAATGCAGTTTTTAAATGATGATTTCATTTGTTAAGGGAAAAAATCATCAATTAACTGTGATTAACCACATTTTTTGTAAAGCTGAATTCAGTTTCACTAGACACACCCATGCCTGATTACTGCCAGAGCTGCTGAATCAAGAAATCACTTAAACAGAACTTGTCTGACAAAGTGAAGCAGGCTAAAAGATCTCAAAAAGCAACACATCATGTCACGATCTAAAGAAACAGCTGAGAAACAAAGTCATTGACATCTATCAGTCTGGAAAGGGTTAAAAAACTATTTCTAAGGCTTTGGGATTCGAGTGAACCACAGTGAGAGCCATTATCCACAAATGGAGAAAACCTGGAACAGTGGTGAACTTTCCCAGGAGCCGCCGTCCTACCAAAATTACTCCAAGAGCGCATCAACGACTCATCCAGGAGGTCACAAAAGAACCCCCAAAAAACATCTTGATGATCCCCAAGACTTTTGGGAAAATGTTCTGTGGACTGACGAGACAAAAGCTGAATTCTGCTCCACCAGAAAATCCTGAAGGAGAATGTCCGGCCATCAGTTCATGTCTTGAAGCTCAAGAGCACTTGGGTTATACAGCAGGACAATTATCTGAAACACACTAGCAAGTCCACCTCTGAATGGCTAAAAAACCCCAAAATGAAACCAAAATGAAGGTTTTGAATGGGCCTTGTCAAAGACTGGACTTAAATCCAATTGAGATGCTTTGGCATGACCTTAAACAAGCCGTTCATATTTGAAAACCCTCCAATGTGGCTGAAATAAAACAATTCTGCAAAGAAGAGTGGGCCAAAATTCCTCCACAGTGATGTGAAAGACTCATTGCACACTTGATTGCAGTTCTTGCTGCTAAGGGTGGCACAACCAGTTATTAGGTTTAGGAGGCAATTACTTTTTCACGAAGGACAGGTAGGCTTGGATAACTTTTTCAATAAATGAAATCATCATTTAAAAACTGCATTTTGTATTTATTCAGGTTATCTTTGTCTAATATTAAAATTTGTGTGATGATCTGAAACATGTAAGTATGACAAATATGCAAAACACTAAGAAATTAGGAAGGGGGCAAATACTTTTTCACACCACTGTAGCAATGTAATGTACTTTCACTATTAAAGTTGCAATTTGCTGAACATGGAATAAATTGAAAATTTGGTTTGGTCAACCAAGACATTGTGCATAATATGTGGCTTTGAAACTAATGAAATCAGAACCAGCGCACACTTTTTAAGGCTGCAGCATTCAGGAAAAGTTTTCATTAGGGAATCTCATTTTAAAGAATGTAATGACTCTTTGATATTGGTGATTTGTCTCAAAGCCGGGTCAATTACCCAAGCTTGTAGGACAGCTGACAAGCAGCATTTTACATTGCCCACAACAGTGCTGTGCTGGTTTTATCACACTACCCATGAGCATGCAGTGACCCCACCTTCTCAAACGCAGCTCATCTTAATTGCCTGGAAAATTATCATCTGGGCTGGGAAATGCAAGGCTCAAAGTTTGTCTTAATTCCTTCTGTCCCAGCTATGTGATGACTCTGTACAAGGCATAAACTGCCAAGCAAGAGGAAATGTGTGGTAATTAGTGCACTGAGCTGCAGGGTCCTTAGACTTGCCTGTGGCTGCATTTCCTGTCCTTTATTTCCCTACAACAGCTGTCACTATGATCTTTAACTGCATCATTTTTTAAAACAAATCAAACAAATCAGTGTTAAGTAATCAGGTATGAATATAAATGTGGTATAAATGTACTTCTGATAATATAATATGTGGAGTTCATGAGGAAAACACCAGCAAATATATTTAAAATTTAAGGCAAATGCAATAAATATCACTGAAGTTTGAACAGGAAAATCACATACAGCAGCAATATGTGTGGAATATTGTACCACACATAATGCTGGGCAGCCTTAGAAAACACTAATCTATTGTTTCTATTGTTTCTTCTATGGTTATTAATGTAATCATTTGGCAAGAACCAGTGAAGCACTGTTATATCCATGGCAAATTGGCATTGACTACATCAATAATATAATCACTCCTGTGACCAGATGTAAAATTATTCATAATATGAAGACATCAAATCATTGGTCACAGATCTCACATGGTTGTATTTTATTAGAAGGAGCTTCTGACATAGTTTTTATTTCAGGAAGGGCATTGTCTCATTGTGATTTGAATGGGTTTGTATTATTTGTGATTACAGCATCAGTGTTTGATGGTAAGGCCTCTTGTCTTCTCAAGATTGTGGGCAAGTCCTATCAGGATCTTTGTAAATTCTCAATTAAAAATCTCTTCAGCCTTGCAAGTTTCTAACTTTTGCACAGACTAGATGGTAGATTCATGAGAATTTCTCCAGTCAAGGTTTCCATCTTCACAGGCTGACAGTAGGCAGTTTAAAATAATAAAAGAGTCAGATTTACCATCTCTTAATGCATGCTCAATAATCCAGGTAAGATCATGAAACTGACCTCATGGCCCATTGTTACTCAGTGGTGCTAGTTTCGGTCATTATGCAAACGTACTGTTTATAAGGTTGGGGAAACCTGCAGTCAGCTGAGACTGAAGAAGTCACTTGGATGAAGTGATGAAACGTTTCTCCCACTGAAAACACTACGTCCAGATGAACAGATTCAGCTTTCTGGGACTACAGTTTTCAGTTTAAATACACTTCTACAATTCTTAACTGATAGTTTGGCCCAATCTCTCAGGTTTGATGGGTGCCCTTTAGCTGTTTCATTTTGGCGTTTTCAGGTGCACGCTTTAGTTCCATTTGATCCTTCATTTAAGAGAGAGAGCAACATATGGTGTGGTCAGATACTGTTGTATCTTTATCTTAGACATCAACTTGTTTGTGCTTTAACATTTCCCTTGATTCTTGCTGCACTATTTAAACTATCTTTCTGTTCCCATTAGGGAGGTTGCCTACAATTCACTTCTTTATCACTACTTGTAAAGAGGGTCAGTAATGTTGAGTTCATTGGATTTTTGTAGAATAAGCTTCTTTGTTCCATGCATGCCTATGGAACACCAACGGCACGCAGCTCTGCATGACAAAAAAGGCTTTATATCGCAACAATTTCAGAAAGACTAGCACATTGTTTCAGTGAGGTGTAAGGGTACCAAAACATTTGGCCTTTCATTTGTACCATTTCTTTAACAGTAGAAGTACTGTGTTAAAAAACAAACATGTAGAACAATGCGGTTTGCACATATTTGGCTACTACTGCCAGTGCCACATTGCATTGTGGCTGTGAGAAGATAACAATAGATGGACATAAGGTACTACTTTGCAAAAATGATTCTATTCTCATAGACAATTTAAACCTAAACAAAAATTCAGACAGACCTGTTGGTAGCAGCTCAGAAAGCATCTTTCTTCTTTCATCTTTCAGTCATTTTTCAATAGCACGCACTGGTATTTGCATTTCTACACTTTTTGGGGGACAGCTAAAAAAACATTTGTCTTCAGACTGCATTCAGACAACACCTCACAGACCCTTTTTATTTAAAGTTTAACAAACCCATAACACTGGTCTGGGAAATTTTGACTATCAGGCACTTCTTTCCTCCATTCAGGTGAATTTTTATGCACAAATTTCTACCTTTGCTGTTTTCTGCAACAGACACTAATGATCTGTGCCGCCTCATTATTCTCTCCATTTTCTTGTTATTCTTCTCCCTTGATTATCCAGCAGAGGGGACGATAGACTGGCTACTGTCTAAAGGTCACAGTAACAACTACCAGTCTTCTTTTGCATTCCAAAGAGTATTAAGCTTCTAAACTACGACCCATTTCCAGACATCTGCCAGGACCACCTCTGCTACAGAGCTTTTGTTTTGTATTTGAAAGTATGGGAAACAGTCTGCAAAATGCTTGTAATTCAGCCTACTCTATGGAAAGTGGCTTGTATTAGGGAAGCTTTTAAAAAGGTCTCTATTTCTTAAAATCTGCTAAGCAAGAAGTGCTGTGTTTTAGGTTAATGGATGCACAGAGTCGCTTAAAGGCTTTTGCTTGTACAGTTTTGATATGAAATTAAGGAGTCAAGGCTGCAATGAAGGTACAGTCTCTTGGACACCAAATCTTGCAAACTGAAAACTAAATACTTGGCCCTCATCAGTCCTCTGTCTTACCACATTATCACCATAAGTAACCGTATCCACTGCTAAAGAAACACTGGATTAGTGTACATAACATACATTAGCACCACCATGCACCGCGGTTCAAAGGATGAAGCTCGCAATGTTTGAGATAGATTCACTACTGTGGAACCCAAAATGAGATGTGTGGAGGGTCAAATAAAAGCTAACACTGGCCTGGGGTTGAGTGAACTGTGATGGATGAAGAGAGAAAAAGAGAGGACATGAGGTTGGCAGAGAAAGTGGAGGATGCTGAAGAAAAGCCTTAGAGAAAGTTTGCAATGATGATTACTGATGATCATGTGAGTAGGGCAGTGAGAAAAAGACTCAGCAAGAGGAGAAACTGAGGGATAGAGCAAGGAGAGGCTGGGTAGGAAGAGAAGGAGGGAGGGCAGGATGGTTGAGGTAGAGGGCAGGAAAACACTGTGGGGGTGAGAGCTGGACCTGGGCCAGGGTCAGCAAGGGCGGGCAAACAGGAGGCAGGAGGTGGAGCAAGCCAGACGGTGGCTTTGGCTTGCAGAGCTTGTTTTCGCTCTCTTTCATTCCCTAATCTGATGCCTTTAGTTGGCAGAGCTGCACTGGCAGTCAGGAAAGTGCTGTCTTAGGAGAGATACTTTAGTGGCACTGGAAAGAATCACTAGAAAGAAACCTTGCTTCTAATCTATTCTACAAAGATGCAATCATCTGTAGGATGTGCTCATCTGTAGGATGTTCTAATTGTGAACATAGAATATATGTAACTTTAGCAAGCTCGCTTAGCAATGTCCATCCACAGACTAACTGTATGGGTGCATTACACATACCCACATACCTGCAAATCTGTACTAGTATAAATAAAAGTACTAGAATGTCACTCACCAAAACTGGAGCACAGACTTCTAGAAATGGCTGTTAGCATGAGTAATCACATAGCAATCCATATTATTTGTCAGAGAATTATGGAAAATAATCTAAAAGTCACCAAACCCAAAAATATTGTCATGATGTACAGTTCAGTGACTCAAATTAACTGAAAGCTGACCTTTCAGACAGGTAGGAGCCTTATCTGAAAGGTCAGCTATATAAGGTCAGCAAAGCCTTAATACAATTTAAATAGGTGAGTTATAAAAAAGAAAAGAAAATCATCACTGTGCTTATCATGAAGGTAAAAAAATAAAAAATCTCCATATACCAAAAATGTTTTTGTATCAAGCTTTAAACATGATTGTTTCTGGTGTAAATTTGGCCATTTTGGGAGTCTATGGGGATTTATTCACTTTTGGAGACAACCGCAAGTGGTCATTTAAGGAACTGCAGTTTTTGGCACTGGCTTCATTCTTCGTCCCTGGAGGTTGATACCTGGTAATGAGCTGTTTTTTTTTTTTTCATACCCCATAAAGTAAGTATAACCAAATCAGTTCATGATGTGCTGTTTAAACTGGATGTTTACTACTATAGACAGTTGTCAGTCTGATATAATGCAGTTTATAACAGAATACAATGAGTTTTTGGTTTCAGAAAGGCAACAAGGAAAACTTTCATTGTAATCTACCTTTATGTCCTAGAGTCATACAGTACACACCACGTTGGCACGTTTTAGAAATCCAAAACTTAACAGGCCTGTTGTCTCTCCTTACAGTTGTTTTAGCTGCTAATGAAGGAAATCTGGTGATCAGTCTGATTTAACCCTCTGAGGTCTAAGTTATCATAGGTGGTAACCTAACCTAATCTAACCCTATATTTTTGAGTAAGGCAAAACTGAGTTTTTTGGGGAAAAAATGTAAGTTTTTTTTCATGTGTGGCAGTTAGAAAAAAAAACCAATAATAATAAAAACAAAAATTACATATCCAGATTGCTTAGGATTAGAGTTAGGGTTAGTGTTGAGGTCATTAGACCTCAAAGGATTAACTGATATTGCTTCAGTAAATTTAATCACAAAGTCATATTCCTGACAGAGTTCTAACTTCAAAGTGTAACTAATATTGGTACTGTTTATCCTTTTAAATAATAGAAAGAACAATTAAAAATTCTCCAGTGCACTTTGCCTACAGACAGCTGTGTCCTCAGTGCTCACCATGTACTCCATGTTGGAAGCAGGAGGGTAGACCTGACCCCGCAGTTTGTTGTGCAGGTCCAGGATGAGGTGCATGTCCCCCTCGCTGATGGCCCTCTTCCCTCTCGACCTGGCCCTCCACCACTCCTCATCTTTGTTTGTGTACTTGTTCAGGATGGACTCGAGCCGCGTGGAGTTGGTGAGGGCGACGGCCTGGACGGTCGTGTTCAAGCAAAGGAACAAGCTTGCCGCTCTGAGCAAGCCATGGAAAGCAACAGACCTCCTCATGATGGAGAAAACACTGATGCTACGAGGAATACTGCAGGACAGACAGAGCAGTTTGAGTTTCTGGTTTATTAGCCTACCTTAGACTGCATGCTGAATGTCAGAGCAAAG
This sequence comes from Heterochromis multidens, assembly GCA_015108495.1. Lineage (NCBI taxonomy): Eukaryota > Metazoa > Chordata > Actinopteri > Cichliformes > Cichlidae > Heterochromis > Heterochromis multidens. Next base: position 15,612 of record VUQS01067118.1, on the reverse strand, counting down.
CTTGAGTGCTGCATTTTTGTTCAAAATGTTCATTTGTAGCTCTTATATCACAGTTCCTAATAATAATTTTCCTTCACGCCTACTTACATTGTATCACACAGTCACTCAATCCTCATCTCAATTTAATGATGTAATTCAAAGGGACCTCTGAGTGAGTCTGAGTCTGAGTGCATGTACAGTGCTTTGCATCACTACACACAGTAGGATCAGTGTAAACCGAGTTTTCACACCTTATGCTACAAGACTTAATGCGCATGCATTAATAAAAAGTTACTGTATTACTGCATGTTCAAATATACCCTAGAGGAAGACTTATTAACTGTTTATTCAGATATAATATTATATTTTAACACAAGAAGAGAAAGTCGCTACTACAGAATATTAGATATTCTCTAGATGCCATTGGAATATTTAAAAAAATTATAAAATAAAAAAAATAGCTAAGTACCTAGAAACAAAGTATAGTGCCAGTGTACCTCTAAATTGCGCCAACCACTCTCCCAGGTGTAATATTCCAGGAGCTAAACCGTCTATATTTCACTGCAGAATGAGTTTTCCAATCCAAAGAGCCTTTAAATCCATCCATCCATCACACTAATGAGCGCAAGCAGTCCGGTCTAACTCTGCTACATCCACTCCGGAGCACAGAGCTCACAAGTGTGTTCTGGTACCTGTTGAACTCCTCGGGTGGCTCCGTGAGCAGCGGGCTGCAGGGGACTGCCGCGCATTTTGCGCTTATATGCCAAATTTGCGCTTAGCAACGTGCAACGCAACGGACCACGCCTCTACAAACCCGCTCGCTCATACTTACCTAACACAAAGACAGACCCTCACAAACACACCCACAAGCCGGCAGGGGTGTGTTGGAACTTCAGGGCCGATCTATTTGAGGAGGCACCTGATCGCAGAAGTGACGTGAAGGTAAACTTGTGGATGTTAGGAGAGCAGCCCACTCACTTACAGATTTTGCACATTTTTAAGTTGTATTTTTGTATTATTTGATAGGTGAAAAGCAGTAATTATATGGCATTAAAGGACCCCCGGATTTGCCTTCATGGCTTCTTATACAACATCATACTGATACATTCTTCCTTTATATCTGTGTCGAGCAAAGACCATGAGAAAAATAAATCTTAATTATCTGCACTGTTTGTGCAAGTGCACGAAACTTTGAAGTGAGTGGTATTTCTTTTCTTGGGAGGCTTCACTGCTGTGTGTGAGAATGGCATCAGCAGTAGTAGTAGCAGCCAGCAGGGTGGCCTCTATTCCCCTGTGACACGACCACAAAGCACTGATTCATCTGCCTGAACACACACTAGAACAGTTGTGAAAGTTTGTGCGCTGTGTATATGTGTGTGCTTCCTTTAAGCTGACATTCTCTGTTCTGAGTGTTCATGAGGGCAAATTAAGGCACAAAGGGAAAATGAAGGGAAATACATGGCAATAATGACACCAGCAAAGGCTGTGCTGGCTTCATTAGCAGGTCTGATGAGGCTGGAGTGGAGCTGATACATGGGTAAAAGGATGCTAAATGATTATTTAGGTTTTAAGGTATCATATTTCTACAAGAAAACCCAGAGTCCACTATTTTGAATTTAAATGAACAAATAATTTAAGCGTCTCTTTCTAATATTAGGTGCTACATGATATACTGCAGATGCAGTTCTCTGTAGATGCAACATAAAGACTGTACTTAGTGTAGTTAAATTGTCCTCTTGTCATGCCAAAGTAAATGAGATGTGATGATTTTTTTTTTGTTGTTGTTGATTGGCTAATCAGTTCATAAACTCATCATATCACCTGTCATTCTCTCTCATGAATCTACATCTGAAGTTGTTACTACATGTACAAATGATTCATTTCCTAATGGCAGAAACATAAGTTGTGTAAACAGGACTTTTGTTTCAGTTGACTCACACAAAAAATAAACTTACTCACTACAATACTTGTAATAAGTTTACAGTATCATCTACTGAATGACATTTTCAGTTTCACTGACAGTGCAGGCATTTTGTTATCTTCTGCTTGTATCTGCTGCCCCCTTCTGGATACAACAGAGCATTTGAGATCTGAAAAAGCTCCAAAGACAAAAGCTTCTAACATGTCATGACTCATGAAGAAATTCAGCCTTCTGGCTATTATGTTAGAAGCCATCCTGAACAACTCTGATCACCCACTTTATAACATCTTTATGGAACAAAAAACCATCAGTACTGGAAGACTCCTCTCTCTTCGTTGTAAAATGGAGAGATACAGAAAATTATTCGCACCCACAGTCATCAGGCTTTACGATTTCAATACAAATAGCAGATGAGCTGTCAGACAAATGAATTTCCCTCTGGGATCAATAAAGTTATTCTTGTTCTTATTCTGCAATGGCAATTTAAGCACAAACTCCTTACGTAGCTCCTGTGAAGTAACTCTCCTAATCGGAGAAAAAGAGCTAACATCCACTACAGAGTAAAAAAAAAAAAGTAGGCATAATGAGGTGATGCACTAAGCATTCCCAACATGCTGACATTTTCTGATTATTTGTAGTTTTGCTGCTGCAGTTCAATCTAAAATGGATACAAGCTCAACTACACGTGATTTAAGAACTGAAAATGCTGCATGTCTCGTCTCTGACTTTGACACTGTGTAGAACTTCCAGGAAATTTCCTCTGAAGCCACACTAAAAGTAAACCATTACTGTTTGTTATGCTCATTCTCTGCCACTGTTGGTTAAATGTTATTAACAGCAGGGATGTGCATACACTAAGAGACAAAACTTTGCCCTTTCCTGGTATAACAGTGAAGCTGTGCTTTACTGTTTCTTCTGCATAGTTGTGCAGACCTTGTCAAAAGACTAAATTTGCAGCACAAACTAAATCTGTCATGGTGTGTGAATTTTCTGTTGAGACTTCTTAGTTTGTAGTTTTGAGGTTTTCTTTACATTTTTTTACTTTACATTACGGATTTTTAGGGTTTTGTTTCTTTAAGCTTATTGTTTCTTGTTTCTGTTCCATTCAAAGACTGTGTTCCATCCTGAGTTCCTGTTGCTTTTGTAATCTGGTTTCTGTTAGTAGTTTGAATTATTTATATTCGATTCCTTGTATTTCAGTTTATCTGGCTGCCCCAGTGTCATCTTGCATCCTGTTGTTAAGTCTCTGTCTCTGTGTTCTGTTTCCTTGTGATGCTACTTCCATTTTATTTTGGTGAGTCCTCTGTCTCTGGTGCCTCGCTGTCAGTTTAACTTCCTTTGTCATTATCCTTGATTAGTCTCAGCTGTGTCTAGTTCCCCAGGTGTCCATTCTTCCCTGATTACCCTTTGTGCAATATATATGTTGCACAGTCTCTTTCACCGTCTTTGTTTGAGTGTGCTCCTGACTAGATTTATGGATTTTGTTGTGTTCCTCAGTGGATTGGGCCTAGCTGTTTGGGACTTTAACATACTATCTAATTCAAATTCAGTTAAATTTTTGAGTTTTACCTCAGCCTGTCTGTGAGTCCTGCTTCCTGCAACATACTGTGACATAATCATTGAGACCGTGGTTTTCCCCTCTAGTTATGAGCGCGTTCACACAAAAGAGGCTGTTTACAGCTTGTAACCAATCAAAGACATGGACTTGTCTATGAGGAACAGACCAGCATATTTTTCACTTGCAGAGCAAACTATAATAATGGAAAAATAAAAATAAACATATAATACAGGCTAAAAGCAACATGGTTCCTGCACCAAAAGCCAGCAAGGAAAGCTGGCAGAAGTTTTTACTAAGTAATGATATCACTGCCCTATGGGTATTCCATCAAATTAATACCACCTTAGATGTGTTTTTGTATAACAACTTAAGCCTTTGAACCCATGAGCAAATCAAAAATAAATGTAAAAAGATAACTCAAAGTGGTAAGTAGTTTTGAAAACTTATAAGTACAATGCTCCAAAGCTTTTGTCAGTCTATGCTGTCGGTTGTTATTCTAAAAGTCAAATGAAGTGGTGCTGAATTGCTTGCAGCAAACAGGAAAAAAAATGCAATGAAAAAGAGAACAGGCCAATGGAGGAATACGCACCTACTGAGGAGCTGGCCCTCTACAATAATGAGGGTCAGCCATTAATGGATGGATGGTTGAAGGGGGTGTATCGTCAGACCCTAATGAGTTGCAAATATAACATTAACCTAATATTTACTTGGAGAGTGAGACATATGAATTTACCTTCTTTACAGCTGGTGGGGAGATTCTGATTTTGCTGCCACCACCTATTGTACCTAAACACTGTTCCGTAGCGAGGTAATAGTGAAAGCAATCGGTCATCTATGTAGACATGTCATCTGTGGCTGTAGCTCATGGAAGAAAATGGTCAATTTACACATTTTTTTTTCTTCAGGAAGAGGCCCTTGATGATGAGACAGTCCCTGTATGCTCAGAGTGCACTTTAGGGGTAAACTTCAGTCAGTAGTTGCCAGTTTCATGTAGTTTTTAATTTACCTGTCTTAGGTGGACAGAGTGTGGACAGTTGGCTGTAATTGTAAATTGTGTGTGGAGGTGACCCAAAATATCAGTTCCTTCTGTTGACATGATAATTTAGCAGGAAGAGGGAAATCTTCCTCCCCCTGAACCTGTGGCTTCCACTTCACAGTCAACAGGATCATACAGGGTAAACAACTGACCTTAATTTAAGGAGAGTTGTCAGTGACAGTTGAAGATTTCTTCAGACAAGCCTTGAAAAGCTGCATTGCATAAATAGTAAAGCAGCTGTGCTGTGTGTCTTTCAGGTTGGAGCAGACAATGTGAACTGGATATTGAGTACAAAAAACTCAATTAAAACAGTTAAACTTGAGGTGGAGAAACTTGAGTTTAAAAAAAGATAACTCAATGACATCTTTTATTCTTGTAGAAACTGAAACACTTGATCTTAAATATGTTCCATCTTTTTTTTCCAGGACCGGGAGAGGAAAAAAAATAAAGACCTGGAAATAAAAAATGAAGAAAAAAAAAACCTGAAAAAAAAAGGCCTTTTTCTTTAATTAAACAAAAAACTGCTGGGTGATGGCCTCTCTCACAGCTCTGCCAGTGGGATGGTCTTGTGTCATACAGTCCACAATGTCTGGAGGTTATTGGGAGACAGGAGTGGCTACATTGTGAAGAACCATGCAGGCAGAAATGATTCGGCAGGCCCGCTCTGGAGCCACCCTGAGAACATATAAGTAGCTAAAATGAGCTTAAAGAATGCCAAAGGTCATTTCAATCCTGGTCCTGGTTTATCAAGGGCCACACTGAATATATTTTGTGGCCCATCAGCAGGTTCAAGATAGGGGGTCATTAAAAATGTGTGACAGCATACCCCCTGTCTCCCAGCAGCACTCCAATGAACAAAATCTGAAAAAAGAAAAAGAGAAATCAGTGCCATGAAAGTGTGTTTTGTAATTTAACAAAATATGCAGTGTAGTTGCCACACCTTGCTCTAATTTTTGGGACAGTACAGACTCCCCGAAGACTCAGGAGTCATGGACTGATTCAGGCCACCTTACATCAATGATGGTGACCATAGTTACAAGTTATCTGCAAAAGGATTTGGTGTTAATACAACCACAAACTAAGAGTACTAAGGCCAGTGTACCATCAGTATGTATTAGAAATAACTCCATAGTGGAAGTAAAGATTTAACTCTGACCCCTGCCAAAATGACCTCATGTGCTTAAAAACAATTACCCGTAACTTCTCTCTCTCTGAAGCAGGATATTAATTTTAACAATTTTTTGACAAGTGGTAACACGTATGCATTTCAAATCATTACAAGATTTACTTAAACATTGAGGCTGTGAAATGATTCCCAATTCATATAATCAACTTCATTGTCACCCAGATGTGCTGAATTAGGTATGTGGGTACAGTCAATTGCACCAATCACTCTGGGGAAACCTATGAATGGAATAGGCTGCATATGAACAGTATACATATAACAGTATCCAACAGTATATTGGTCTAATTTACTCAGATCTAGTCACATAGCTTAATGGATACCTGCTATTTTGCAGAAACCCTCTTTCATGGACTGAGGGCAAGTGACGAGGCAATGCCCACTGTTTGGGGCACTGTAAGTGCAAAACGCCCAGGGGTAGAAATCGCAACCTATGGCTCTAAGTAGTGAATGTGTAGTGCTCATACAGGTGATCAGAGAAAGCCAGAGGGTTCTGCCGGTCTCGAAAAACCCTTCACAATGCGTGCACAAAGCTCCACTGGATCTTCCAGGAATGTTGATGCCATTTTCCAATAGAACTGATTGGTTAGTAGGTGGTGCTTTAATAGGCGTGGATAACTTCTCTCAAGGATAACCTGCTCTGAAGCAGGTTAGGTCTGCATAAGTTACCATAGCGATTTACCCTGGTAAGAAGTGAACCAGCTTCGTAGTACAGAAAATCCAAGGTTAACCCAGAAGTTACCTAGATAAGCCAAAATCCTGCTTCATAGTATAGGCCTCTGCTGTCTATGGGGAAAAAATAAAAAACAAAGTGCAACTAAAGACGCTATAAGCTAAAGCTTTTTTAAGCTAGGCTTAGGCCAGCCTGACCAAGTCTCAGAGTAATATCTGTGTGTACAATATTGATTGAATAACTACTACTGACCTTGAATTTGAGAATAACTAGAAAAATAGAACAAAAATATCTGAGACTTTATTAACATTAAAATAAAACCATCTGAAAGCTGTGGTAATACTAAACTTGAGTAAAAATAATTTCATTTAAAACTGTGACACTGTGTGACAGCTCCCCTGTACACTGTCAGCATCTTCAGCTATATTAGGAACACAGCAAGGCGTTCCTAAGACAGCCGACAGACTCTTCACTGTGCCCTGGGTCAGCCAGATTATCTCCTCCCAATTTGTACATGCCCAAAACACCTCACCTAGGAGGTGACCAGGAGAGGCTAGTCTAGTCTGTCCAGGCTAGTCTCTGCACATGAAGAGGATGTTGTGTGGCTGTCTCTTCACAGCCAATAATCTGATCAATACTTCATGCTTTTTAAGAGAGCCTGGATGGATCACTACTGTACGTTGAAACAGCGTCAACATCAGAACATCTGCAGTTCAGTTTTTGCTGTCATACCACAACCAGTTTTGACCAGAGAGATATCTGTTTCAACCACATTTGCTGGTTACCCACAGCTTGATGTGGGTAGGTAAGCGTAGGAAAGTAGATCTAGCTAATTGACCTTCACACTCAGCTCTCACTTTACCACAACGAACTGGGACTGCACCCGCACCACTGCGGACAAAACTCCAGCTGTCAGTCAGCTCTTTTCATCTCTTCCATGAACCCAACTCGCCTGCCAGCAGCTCCACCAAGTTGTGATGCCATCACTACATGAAATATCTCCAAGCAAGTGCAAGGGAACATGCTATCAAAAGGGTATTTGCAAAAAACCCACAGACCAAGTAAGAATGAGAATGTGCTGCAGTGACTTCCTGATTTACTGATTAGCTCTACAAGCAAGTTGATGTATTAGATTGTTAGTTAAATGTCTCATTAACAAAAACCAACTGCCGACCCCAGCACCAGGTAGGGTGCAGGAAGACCTGCCTATTCCCCTCCCCCACTCGTCAGTGTTGGAAGTGAGATGTTGGGTGCATGTGTTGTATGTGGTGCCTTTGTGTATGTATAAAGGGAAAAGGTTGTGTATAAGCACAGAGGACAGTCAGGACCCATTCCCCTACCCAGAGGCGCAGGGAACCAACCCTCTTGTCCACTGGAAAAAACTCCAACGTACAGGTAGCAAGCTGAGGGGATACCAAGATACCCACCCCAGCCCGCCGCCTCTCACCGAGGGCAACTCCAGAGTGGAACAGATTCCAGCCCCCGTCCAGGAGACTGGTTCCAGAGCCCAAGCCGTGCGTTGAGGTGAGCCCGACTATATCTAGTCGATACCTCTCAACCTCACATACTAGCTCAGGCTCCTTCCCCACCAGAGAGGTGACATTCCATGTCCCAATCGCCAGCTTCGGTAGTCAGGGATCGGTCCACCAGGGTCCACCCTTGGCCGCCGCCCAAAACACAGTGCACCCGACCCCTACGGCGCCTCCTGCGGGTGGTGGCCCTACAGAAAGGTGGTCCCATGTATCCTCTTCTGGCTGCGCCCAGCCAGGCCCCATGGGCTAAGGCCCAGCCACCAGGCGCTCGACGTCGAGCACCCTCCCGAGGCCTGGCTCCAGGGCGGGGCCCAGTAACCCTATCCCAGGCGGGGTAAACTGTTCCCTTGATCTTGAACTCATAGGGGTCTTCTGAATCGCTCTTTGTCTGGTCCCTCACCCAGGACCAATTTGCCATGGGAGACCCTACCAGGGGGCAAAAGCCCCCCGACAACATAGCCCCTGGGATCACTGGGACACACAAACCCCTCCACCACAATAAGGTAGTGATTCACAGAGGAGTAAAAGAAGATGAAAATGTAAATAATAAACAAACTAAAAGCCAAATGGAGAACATTTAATGGCAGAATACAAAGTCCATTAAATCTAAACTTAAAAACGGGTTCAAAAATGTATGTACTGTACACTGTATGCACCAAATGTGTCAATAAATTTAGATCCATTTAAATGAATTTGTCTTCAGAGAATGACAAAGTGTCTCAGAATGAGAACAATTGGTGGTCTGTTTTTTTTCTCCCACTCTGGTTGTGGAACACTGGACCAGCTCTTTATCTTCTTGAGGATATTTAAGGGTATGTAGGAGTTTGCCCAACCAGTCTACATGTGTTTTCTTGACAGAGAAGGCATTCGACCACATCCCTTTCGGATGTCTTGTGGGGAGGTGCTTTGGGAGTATGGCATATCAGGACTGTTGTTGTAGGCCATTAGTGCCATAGTAACAGCTTAGTTCACATCACCGGAAATAAGTCAGACTTGTTCTCAATGGGTGTTGGACTCCACCAGGGCTGCCCTTCATCACCGATTCTGTGCAGAATTTTTATGGACTGGTTTTGTAGGTGTAGCCAAGGGGTGAGGGGTGTCAGCTAGCAATGGGGCAATTTGCAACCAAGTGTGATTCGTCTGGGATGAGAATTAGCGCCTCCAAGTTGAATTTTGATTAATTGTAGTTAAGCTGCTGTAGTGCAGCTTAAAATTGATACATGCTCAACTCCATGTGATTTAAGAACTGACAGTGTTGCACATCTCATCTGTCTTGTGGGACTTTGGCACTTCCAGTAATTTGTACTGAACTCACTAACAGTAAACCAGCAGTGTTTGTTATCCTCAATTCACCCCACTGCTGGGTAAGTTTAAATGATAGCATGATCTCTTTATGTGTACAGATCCCTGCTATTTTGAACTTTACCTCCTTTGCTCTTTCCTTGTGTAGACAGTGAAGCTGTGGATATTGCGCAAAGTAGTCCTGGTCAAAAGGCAAAAGACTGCAAAACAAGCTAAATCATGTGTTAACACCCTAATCATTTCTGAAAGTTCTCCTTCTGTAGACTGATATTTGTTCCTTTTTGAATGTAAAATGATTGTAAGCTGACACTTTCCATTTTCTATACCCTCTACCAAGAATGTTTCACCTGGCCTTACTTCAAAAACCTTTAAAATGCTTCACTGTTGAGTAAATTCATTAGTTTTGGTGTGTGTTTTATCATACAGAAATGCTGCCTCTGGTTAAAGAAATAGTCACAAACACACATCAAAAGTAATATGAATTTGTTTGAAGTAGAATTCACCCGTGTAATGTTTACCATGTCCACCATGTGTGTTAGCATGATAATGTTTGCCAGCAACAATTGAATAAGGCTTTGTGTAAAAGTATTTTGTTATAAACGTATTGGTGAAATACACAATCCATCCTGAGGGGGACATGATGTACTAAATTGTCAGTATATTTCAATCTAGATGAAAGTGGACTCCAAATTTAAAAAAAAAACAAAAGTCATCCATGTGGTGAAAACAAAGTAATACGGGCTCGTGATTCTGGCTGCTCAGTTAATCACAAATTCTGCCTTAATTTATCTCTGTTGTGGTCTGTTCTTGACAGAAATATGTATCTAATGTGTCTTTAGTATCTACTATTAAACATCTGTGACTGTGGAGTGTACATGTTGCTAGAGATCAACATGTACACTCCACAGTCACAAATGAAGAACATCTACAGACACAAAAACTACAACAGGACATTTATAGTAAATCGAGGTATTGAGGTATTATTCTGCTACACAAAGGTGGATTTAGTTTTCCAGTCACCAGCTATTTAAGTCGCTCACTGGCCTCTTTAAGTGCACCTGTTCAACTGCTAATTAACGCAAATATCAGCCAATCACATGGCAGCAACTGCATTTAACCATGTAGACATGGTCAAGACAACCTGCTGAAGTTTAAACCGAGAATCAGAATGGGGAAGAAAGGTGATTTAAGTGACTTTAAATGTGACATGGTTGTTGGTGCCAGATGGGCTGGTCTGAGTATTTCGGGAACTGCTGATCTACATAATTATGTCTAGGGTTTACAGTAGCAGTTCTCTGGGTGAAAATGCCTTGTTCATGTCAGAAGTCAGAGAAGAGTGTCAGACTGTTGCAGGTATGCAGAAGACCGTCTCTGAAGGAAAAACACGTACAACCTTAAAGCAGATGGGCTACAGCAGCAGAAGACCACACTGGATGTCATTCCTGTCAGCTAAGAATAAGAAACTCAGGCTACAATTGGAATGGGCTCACCTAAGTCAGACTATAGAAAATGGGAAAAACATTACCTGGTCTGAGTCTCAGTCTCTGCTGCAATATTCGGATAGGGTCAGAAATGTAGGGTGTAAACAACATGAAAGCATGGCTCCATCCTGAATTGTATCAATGGTTCAGGCTGCTGGTGGTGTAATAATGTGGGGGATATTTTCTTGGCACAGTTTAGGCCCATTAGTTCCAGCTGTGCATTATTTAAACATCACAGCCTAACTGAGCATTATTGCTGACCATGTCCATCTTTTTGTGACCACAGTGTGCCTTTCCTCTGATTGCTGCTTTCAGCAGGATAACATGCCATGTCACAAAGCTCAAATCATCTCTAACTGCTTTGCTAAACATGACAGTGAGTTCACTTTACTCAAATGGCCTCCACAGTCAACAGATCTCAATCCAATAGAGCACCTTTGGGATGTGGTGAAAGGGGAGATTAAAATGTTACAGTGCTGTACTCAAATCACCTCTCTATACACTTTAATTTTTCACAATAATGAATATATGCAGGTGCACACTAGTTGACTCTTAATGTTATCATCTCAGTATAAAATATAAAATAACTAAGCTAAAATTATTTTATTGGCTACAAATATATTCTCTTTATATTTATTTATAATTCAGGCTGATAAGTCTGTGGTCTCACCTGTCTACTGCACTTTTACACTGTATGTAACTTCCAGAAATCTGCTCTGAAGTCACTCTAAACATAAACCATCAATGTTTGTTGGGCTCACAACTGGTTCAAAAGTAGGTACAATTTCAGTCAAACCCATTTGCTCTAGTTGACTGCAACATTTGTAAGGCAATAGTTTGGCTAGATGTTGTGAACAGTCCCCTCTTTTTATTTTATCCATTTGATGCTATACAATTATTAGCCACAAAAAGACAATTAATTTAAGGTAGTTGTTAAAGTGACTCTTGGCTTGAGTGATTCTCAAGCTAAGAGTATGCTGACCCCAACTAATCAGCCAAAGTTTGATTTACAACTAACAAAAGCAGAGTTTAACAGATTGGCATTACTCTTAAACATGCTGGACCTGTTTCAGTTTTAGCCTCTGGCCAATCACTCTGAGCTCTTATTCACTGAACATGGACTGTGGTAGGATGACCACCAGATCAAACATTAGAGCAAAACAAACACAGTTTGGAAGCAGGTGAATAATTAACTAAAGACGATGTCTTTATATATGATGTCCAGGATCAGTCTGTCAAACATTCGCAGAGTGAGCAGTGTTTTGCAGCTTTAACTTTTTTGCTGCAATCCTTACTAGTCAAATATCTGACAAATTCACATCAGAATGGGGAACATGCAGTGCCCTTTTGTAGATGCATCCCAGCTGGCCTCCTTTGCTCGAGACATCTGCCCATTTCCAAACTACAACCCCAGTCCTCATTTAAGCCAAATGCTGTCCATCAACTCTTCATTTCACCTGAAGAACCACTACACAGCAGTGCAGACTTCCCTGACCCCCAAGCAACTGGAAGACTTCACCCAGGGTCTGAGGACTACGTTTGGCAGGGAAGGCAAGGTCACTCTTGGTGGGGTTGGGGTAGTGGCTTTGTCCCTGGCTGTGCTGTTTGACACTCTTGCCAAGCAGGTCAAGGGAGAACCAGTGGCAGACTCAGGGCCTATTTTGAGTTTGTTTGTCAAGGACCTGAATGGATACTACCCACCACAAGTGTACACGATCAGCAAATACTTGAGACTGGTACCCTACATTGCTAACAACCCCACCAGGATGAGAGAGGTGACAGAAAGGTAGGCATCGAAATCAGTGTTTATGTACAACCCCACTTCCAGAACAGTTGGTACTCTGTGTAAAAATAAACAGAACCAGATATTTCTCCATATTCTCTAAATCTTTCAATGATATGATGTAACACAGATCAATGGTTCCAAATGTCCCCAGATTTTATTTTTTGTCAAGGCCATCCAAATTCAGTCGCACAGTTGGTGGTAAATATTACAAAGTGATACATCAAAAGCTCTACAGTAAGTGACAGAGGACAACATTTTTGAGCAATGACAGATTATTTTATTGTGTGGAGCAAAATGAAACAATGCATATAACCCATTACTTAAGCTACCTATCTGGACTAGGCATGCAACAGACATCCTCGACACTTCATCTGTCAGGAGGAATGATCTTATGATAACACTGTGCCAAGCTAGCTGAAAAGGCACCTGGAAACAAGCAATCATTCTGAGAGAAACTTGACCTATTGTAAAAGAGCGCTGGATCTGAACCAGAGGGAGAAGTCAGTTTTTTGGACACTGTAAAAGTGCCTTCTAAGGCAAAAGGAGTCTAGTGGAACTTACTGCAAACCAAAAAAAAAAAAAAAAAAAGGATGGGTTTTGG
>VUQS01067110.1:0-13650 GCA_015108495.1 Heterochromis multidens | reverse complement strand
TTTATGAGAGTTTAAAATGAGACTTAAAGAGATTAAATGTTTCCTGCTGCTACACAACACCACCACACTGTGATACTTCTGCTGATACCAATACAAAGTTCTAACCAGCTGTTCTAAACAGATCACTGACGCTGGTTAGTCCAGCAGCGTGTGTAGAAGTTGATTTTAAGACATTTTTCATACAAATTTGAATGAAATTTAAACAAAAACTTGCAAAGGAAATCCTCAAAAGTGTGACATTAATGTAAACAGATTAATATCAGTTCAAATCTAACATTAGGCTAAAATTAAGAATACTGTCCAAATGTGTTTAAGGTGAAAAAAAAAAAAAATATCCACAAAGAGCGCAGTCCAAGCATGTACAAGCACTGGCTTTAACCACAAAGAACAACTGTTATTCAGATGCTACTTGTCATTAATCTTGGATATTTCCATTTCTTTAGATTAACGAGCATGTTAATTCTTCAGGGTTTCTGCAGATATATTACAGGTATTACAGGCCATAAAAAAAGAAGAAAAAAACCCAAAACATCCAGGCAAGTGCCATGCCTTATCTTAAACCTTCAATAGTCCAGCTAACTAGTCTGCTTATGTTCCGCAATTATAACGTAAATCTTTCATTCAGTCATGTAAAAACAAAAGATTTGAAAAACTAAGTACACCCCATGATTCAGTGCCTTGTAGAACCATGTTTAACACCAATAAATTGAAATAGTCATTTTTTGTGTAACTTTATCAGTCTCACATTCTTGTGGAGGAATTTTGGCCCACTCTTCTTTATAATGTTGTTTAAGTTCATTGAAGTTTACAGACATTCATTTATGCACAGCTCTCTTAAGGTTCCACAATGCCATTTCATTTGGGTTGAGGTCTGGACTTTGTGCCACTGCGAGACATTGATTCTTTTCTTTTTCAGCCATTTTTTGTAGACTTGCTGCTGTGCTTGGGATCATTGTTCTGTTGTATGACCCAGTTTTAAGCCAAGCTTTAGCTGTTGGACAGATCGCCTCATTTGACTCTAGAATACTTTGATATACAGATGAGTTTATGTTCGACTCAATGACTGCAAGGTGCCCAGGTCCTGTGGCTGCAAAACAAACCCAAATCATCACCCCTTTATACATCACAATGCTTGACAGCTGGTATGAGGCATTTGCACTAATATGCTGCGTTTGGTTTTTGCCAATTACAAGCAAACATCTCCATATTGCCACTGTATTGTGGTTTGTTCAGATGCAACTTGCTGCCATGTTCTTTTTAGAGAAGATAGTTTCACCTGGTAACCCTTCCAAACAACCCATACTTCTTCAGTCTTTTTCTAATATGAAAGAGTCTGAGATGTTGCTCTTGGGTTTTTTGCAGTTTCTCTGGGCACTGCATGGTCTAACCTTGGAGTGAATTTACTGTGCACTCCTGGGAAGATTGTGGCACTTTTAACACACCTGAATGCTCCAAAACAGCAAATAGCCAAAACCTTTTTGCTGATGATCAGTTAATCAAATGCATTTGATGGAAGGAGTAGGGGTGTACTTAGTTTTTCCACATACAGTCCTGTGAAAACGTTTGTTTTCACATCTGTAGCTGTATGTGAGCAAGGTTAAAACATGATTCAGTGCTCTCTCTTCCTTAGAAGTTCTTTAAAACCTGTTTTGGTCTTTGATCAATTAAATATTTTCTCAAATCAGTCGATGTTTCAAAATGATCGGCTGTCTTTGCTGTGTTTCATGGCGAATGCTTCTTTAAGACAGCAGCCTGACAAGAAGAGGTGTCACTCCTCAGGGTCTCCATGTGTCACCGCTTACGTCAAAGCACATAAGATGCTTTAATATCTGATGAATGGAGTCAACATGTGCCACATGAGCAGAGCAAAGGGGTTAGAGTAAAGTTCAGTGCCATGAATGAGGAACAAATGTCAACCTGCAAAAATAAACTATCTGCAGGATCAGAACTCACCACAGGAAGTGCATTTCACGAGTGATTCAAGTGTTTTAAGCATTGATCATCTGTTTTTTTTTTTGTTTTTGTTTTTTTTAAAAGGCAAAGAGGAAAATGAAGCTCAAAGAAAAGTTATCCATCTCTCTTTTTAATAACAAAATACTCTGCTCTCCAAATATCCTGATTTAATTTGCCAACAGTAGAGCACTCAGTAGTTCACTGAAACCCTGAAACAAACCCTTCCATCACAAACTCTCTGAATACGTTAAGTGAACATAAAAATGCAAATAATAATCAAACTACAAATGAAAACGTGCTGTGAACAAAAGATGAATATCCCAGCTGCATCTTGTTCCACGATTCTCTCGGCTCTACATCAAAAATAAATTAAAAAAAAAAAAAAAACATTTAAAAGATGAATGAGGCCGCTCAGATTCTGAACCAAGTCAAACTTTGCCCTTTCAAGTTTCCAACAAGTTTGTCTGTAGCAACACAGTTTACCAATTGAGGAGAAACACTGTTGTTTATATGAGCAATTTCTGATCAACTGACAAACTGTGAGGAGTAAATTATCAAGTGTTGAATTGTGGAATTCACAGAATAAATTCTGTAATGTACTTTAATGTGTTCAGTCAGATTCATTCTTCCTTGTTGAGAGAGCTGGAGAAATGTCTAAAGAAATCCTGCAGATTGCAGGGCCCTATACCACGAAGCCAGATTTTGCCTTATCCAGGTAACTTCAGGGTTAACCCCGGGTTTTCTGTACTACGAAGGTGGTTCACTTCCTACCGGGGTAAATCGCCATGCTGTGATATGAGATCAACATACTGACCAATCAATTTTTCAGAAAATAGTGTCACCATTCCTGGAAGATCCCTCAGATCTCTGTGCGCGAACAGTAGGAGGGTCTAAAGTTTTTTTAATACCGTGTAATGTTTTATGTTTCCCTGATGAGCATCAGTAATAAATAATACAGATTTTTAGATGCAACTTCATTCCTTGATTTTTTTTTCTGTTGGCAGAAAACAATTTTACAACAGTTTTATTGTTCTATAAGCATTAATATCTGATCCTAAAACAGGACACCTACACTATACTTGCTGACCTCATATCACATTTGTACGTAGACTAAGTTTGAATTCTGTTTTTATATTTAAGCTTTACTCTCAAACCCATAAACAACACCAAGTTTGCAGCTGAGAGAAAAAAAACCTAACACTGTCAGGAACAGGTTATCTTCAGAGTTTCCGTTTCAAATTGGCTGGGAGCGCCACGTTTTCACTGATTCATTAATTCACAACATGTTTTAAGTGCAATATAAATTCTCTGCTGGGTGAATATGTTTTATCTGTGCAGCTTGTTAAGCCGTGATACTAAAACCAGTGAATCAAGCGTAACTCTGCGTCACATTGTCACGGGAATGCGCCTGTATTAATTTGGTGATATTGAAAAATTATACAATGTTGTTATACATGATTCTAATCTGCTGCTAAGTCTCTTTTACACTGCTGGAATTGCAGCTGTTCAATCAGTAAAATTAATTTCACTTTTATCTTCTGAGAAACTAAAGTGACTTCTACATTTCCCTGTTGGACAGTAACCTTAAATGTTTAAATGGTTCCAGTTTCAGAGCTCTAATGTGCAGCAGTCACCTTAGAAATAAACAGCAGCACTGAGCGCGCACTCAGTAATAAAAAAAATTAACTGGAATTCAATTTTTTTTTTTCCTGTACCAAATTAATGATTTGCTGCAGCATTCATCTCTTGTAGGTGGCACTCATAGCGATCATGTTTTCTGTGGAAGAAGAATCATATGACCCGTTAAATGCCCCTTTTAGATCGGTCAGATGCTGCCAACGCCGCCCCTTTCATGTGAACGCACAGGGGAAACCCTGGGTTAACGTAGCGAGTTGATAACCAGCTTCGTGTGACCGCTTATCCTGATCCCCAGTGTTAGGGTAAGTGAATCCAGGTAACAGAGAGATACCCTGGATATGCTGAACGAGCTTCGTAGTATAGGGCCCAGGTCTTTCTTTAAATTAAGTCCACCAAGTCCCCACTGAGGTACTTTGGAGTTCATGTTCATGATAATTTCAGCTCAGATGATCTGAATTTCAAGGATGAGCAGATGCAGTCTGATCAGATTATAAGAATAAACTTTCACTCTCACTGAAGCCTAAACTGAGTCCTGCTTAAACAAGAGTTAGAACTCTTCAGATGGTCTGATTTGCTCGAAGCACATTTCTATATCAGGAGAACTGAGACTGATGATGCTGATGGACAAAGGAATTGTTTGTTAAGACATAATGTCTGATGTGTGAAGTGACAGACTGTGAATACAACTGACTGTATAAAAGATGGACATGCCTATTGTTCACCTATTAGTTCCTGAAGTCATGTTATGAGATGCACTGATCGACTGGCCAAGGGCCAGAATCGGACACTTAACCTTCACTCAGCTGAACACGAACATTTTAAAGAAGCTAACAAAGGTAAAGTGTCTAAGAGCTCAAAGCCAGCATCAAACTATCAGCCTCAGTATGAACCAAGGGATCAAGGCAGTTACAAGGAAAATTATGGAGAAAAGGGTCAATGTCCCATTATCTGGTGAAGTTATAAACACACTGGAAAATGATGCAAGTAGTGTTATATAAATTTGTTGCACCTGTTTTAGTTTAGTAAGGTGAAATTTACCAGGTATACAGGAACTCACTTTGATTTAATTATTTGTACCTCTTTCCAGTGACAGAGCACTTTATTTTCAGTTGTTTAAGTGAGAGAAGATTCTCTAACTTACTGGAGTTTAGGTGAAATTTTAAAGTTTAATAATTTATTTTAATTTCAAAATAACATTTTGCATTGATGAAAGGTTTATTTTTGTATATGTAAGTTGTAGTTCTTCTTAGTTGTACTGCACTGGGTTTAAATGTAACTCCAAGTAGCAAACAATGTATGTGGTGACTTGGGAGTGAGCCCAGGCTCTACCAGAAACACTCAGGCCAAGCCTGGGTACTATACTGTGAAGTGAGTTCAACATAACAAGGGTATCTTTCTGTTATCTGAATTCACTTACCCTAACATTGGCAATCTGGATAAGCGGTCACATGAAGTTGGTCAGCAACTCGCCAAGTAAACATAGGGTTTCCCCTATACAATCACATGAAAGGGGTGGTGTTGGCAGCATCTGACCAATCTAAAAGGGGTGTTTCACAGGTCATATGACTCCTTCTACAGAAAATGATCTCTAAAGTGGGAGAAATAATTATCTGATCA
Organism: Heterochromis multidens; assembly: GCA_015108495.1. Classification (NCBI taxonomy): domain Eukaryota; kingdom Metazoa; phylum Chordata; class Actinopteri; order Cichliformes; family Cichlidae; genus Heterochromis; species Heterochromis multidens. Next base: position 8,442 of record VUQS01067110.1, on the reverse strand, counting down.
CCTGCTGAATTTGTAAATTTGCTCACTTACAAAGAATCTCTCATTTTTATGGTAGTTTCATTTTAATGGAGAGAGACAGAATATCGACCAAAAATCCAGAAAATACACATTACATAAAAGTTATAAATTGACTTTTGTCATTGAAAGTATTTGATCCCCAAACAAAACATGACTCAGTACTTGGTGGAGAAACCCTTGTTGGCAAGCACAGTGATAAGGTATTTCTTGCAGTTATTCACCAGGTTTGCACACATTTTAGGAGGGATTTTGGTCCACTCCTCTAGTGTGTTACCAATGGTGTTCTTGGTGACTGTGGTCCCATCTGCTTTCAGATCATTAACAAGCTCCTCCTGTGTAGTTTTGGGTTGATCCACCACCCTTCTCATGATCATCCTCACCCCATGAGGCAAGATCTTGCATGGATCTCCAGACCGGGGGTGACTGATAGTTATTTTATATTTCTTATAGTTGCTCCATTTCCAAATAATCGCACCAACAGTTGTCACCTTCTCACCAAGCTTCTTGCTAATGGTCTTGTAGCCCATTCCAGGCTTGTGCAGGTCTACAATCTTGTCTCTGACATCCTTTGACAGCTCTTTGGTCTTGCCCATGGTGATGGAGAGAGGTTAGAATGGAAGAAATTGATTCTGTGGACAGGTGTGCGTTATACACATAATGAGGTGAGATCAGGAGTATCTGTAATTGATCGATTGTAATCTGTGTGCCACATGGGCATACAGCCAATCTGTGGGAGCAAGAATTCTAGCAGGGTTGTAGAGCATCAAATAAAAATTAGAGACCATTTCTTTCTAAGTGAGCAAACTTACAAATTCTACAGGGGATCAAATAATTATTTCCCCCACTGTATGAGTCCCACCTACTCCAGAGACGTTATTAAATGGTGATTAAAAATCTATAAAGAACATAAAAAAAAGTATACAGACGAGGACAAAATTGTTGGTACCCTTCCGTTAAAAAAAGAAAAACCCACAATGGGTTTTTGTTTTTTTAACAGAAGGGTACCAACAATTTTGTCCACGTCTGTACCACTAAAATGCAACACTGTTGTAAAAAGAACAACAGATTAATGCTGCAGCAAAACACCAATGTGGTTATTTAATGCACAGAGCGGTAAAATAAACATTTTAATTCCAGTTAATTATGCTGTTGTTTGTTGCCGTTTCTTTCTAAGATGATGGCTGCACATTAGAGCTCTGAAAATTTAAACTAAATCCATTTAAAGCTTACTGTCCCACAGCCTAATATTGGAGACGTGGAAATCGCTTTAGTTTGTTGCAAATCAAAGTAAAATTAATTTGATTGATTGAACAGGTATTCTTGGTGTGTCTTCTGTGTTCTAGTAGATTAGTAGATGCAGTTCAAGGAGTGTAAAAGAGACTTAAAAGCAGATTAGAATTAAGTATAACAATATTTATACATTTACTAAATCACCAAAATTAATACATACACATTCCCGTGACAATGCGACGCACAGTTTGTGGTTCATTCAGTGGTTTTAGTAAGGTATGGCTTAACAAGGTGCACATATAAAACATACTTGCCCAGCAGAGAATCTATAATATGCTTAAAACATGCTGTAAATAAAAGGATCAGTGAAAACGTGGCGCTTCCAGCTGATTTTAAACTGAAACTTCAAACATAACCTGCTCCCAACAGTTAATAAATATAATTAAAAAAATAGAAAGTTTCTTTCAGCTGCTCCCTCTTTCAGAAGGGGTTGCCATAGCAGATGGATTCAGACTGATTTAGCAGATTTTTTACACCGGCTGCCCTTCATGATGCTACCCTCTCAGGGATTTTTCTCTCCTCCTGGTCTCGAACTGGGGATCTTTTTGATGTTAGGAAAGTGTAAATCGCTACACTATGAAGCCATGTCCATCTTTAATACAGTTGATGGCAAAAACATACCTTTAAAAGTTATATATACACACACACACACACACACACACACACACACGTTTGCCCATGTGAAGCGCATTATGACCAAAGTTTGTACCTGTTGAGTGTTCAGTGTGGATTCTCACCTCAGTCTCTGGAGGTCGACTTGAACATTTGCTGAGCCTGAAACACATCAACAACATTTCAGTGCAAAAACACAAGTGTCACATTCTTATAGTTAGTGCGCTACAAAAAGAAATTAACTGAAACAGCTAATTAGCCACTGAACTTGAACACTTGACCATGTTTGTGCTGTTGGTACCTTTGGGGTGTTTTTGATGCAATTATCTGACATCTAATGTAGCTTGCTGCAAGGTTAATTATACTAAAGTTTTGTGTGTGTGTCTTTCTACTATTTTATTGCCTATTACTTACTTATTGTCCATTACTTAGCATTATTTAGAAGGTATCTGTGTCTCTGCCTTACACCCACAGTTTATGGATGAAGCTTGCTAACTTGGCACTCCACCCTCTTGCCTTAATATAGTCACTTCTGGCTCTAAAACTGGCTCTGGTGGTGGCCTGATGCTTCAAAACGAGAAGTCCAGAAACAAGTGGGTGATGTCATGGTAGATATACTATTGTGATGTTTTAGTGTGCTTGAGGAACATATTTTTTACAATAATGGCATGATTTTAAAAAAAGGAAGAAAAAAAAAGCAGCAAAATACTGCTGGAGGTCAACTTTTTAAAATGAGTAATGAGCACTACATGCATTATATTAAGTTTCTCATAATCTCCCCTTCCTGTATTAAGTGTTAACCTTAACTGGCAGTTTATTATAATTGTACCAGCAAACCAACTGTTTACATGCTTTAGATAAAACATGAGACCTTCCAGGGGCTGCATATCAGGGACACGGAACTCATACATAAAGACAGCAGAGGGGGAAATGAATGCTTCTTAAATATGAAGGCTTAGTATTTATCTTTGTCACATGACTGTCAACTGCGTCATTATTTTTTATTAAACTGGCAATCAGACATTTTGGGATTTAGTATTACAATTCATAAAGAGCTTTTCAGACTAACTGATGACCTGCTACTGACCATGAAGCTGCCAGTGTGGAAGCCACACATGTACCACAGCATCAACATGCTGGATGTGGCATCAATGCCAGGAGAGCCATCAGACTCTCTCCCACCAAACATCCAGAGAGGAGGAGGAGGAGGAGGGGGAGGAGTGAGGAAGGATAAGGGATCCTGAAGAGGGAGACAAACACCATCAGACACCAGGAGAGGAATATCGCAAATAACCTTAATAAGCATTAATCTGATCCAAATTAAAGAGAATATCAATACATTAATTTGAATTCCATGTGTCACTGAAAAAGACCTAGTGAACCATGTCCACATTAAGGCTGAAATGAAGCCGTTAAAGATTAGGAGTGGCGAAAGAAATTTGATAAAGCATAGTACTGCATTTTGTGTGACAATATTGTATCAATACAGGGAAACCAAATATTGATATAAAAATATTAACTTTTGAGTACTAGAATAGAATCACTTGCATTTGTACACCACCAGATGGTGGTGTTGAGTTGTTTCCAAGCCATGCCACTAAGTTGATAAAACAAAGATTGAAACACCAGAGAAAGAAATCCGAAAAGCACTGTCCGCATTTAAATCAAACATATGGACTCATTTGGGGTTTTTTTTAACAAGGATGGGACGAAGGAGATGGATATGACACATGTGATACATATGCAACAATCTGCAATTGAAAAAAAGATGATAAATTGCAATATCTCTTAATAAATCTTATTAAATACTCGGCATATCAAAATGTTTAAAAATCACAATAACATCGTCTCATGGAGTCTGTGGTGATTCCCACCTATATAAAAATAAAACCTCATTAGTTAAATCAGTGTATGAGATTTACCCCCGAGTCCAACTGAGGAGGAGGAGGAAAAGGAGGGAAGAGAGGGAAGCTGTGATTGGTTGGTTTCTCTGCTCCAACTGTCTGCTGGCTTCCTTTCTTCTCGTCAGCATCTTTCTCCACTTTGTGCTGATTACCAGGTCTCTCTTTATCCTGCAAACACATAACACCACATGACAAAAACGAACTAAGTATGAGATGATTCTATTCCCAAAAGTAGACATTAGCTATGAAACAAATGATAAATAAATTAGAGAGATGGGCTGCATAGAGTGGAAACACTTAAAATGAATCTATTAAACTTTTCTGAATTGACATCAAAGTGAACAGTGAGATCAGTAATCCAGCCACAGCTGAAATTATTGGTTATTTGACTGAATTAACTTTGTTAAGGTTAGAAGTAGAAACTAGTTATGGTCCTGGTAACTAATGTATTAGTTGATTAAACTAGATTATGACCAGTCTAAAAGAAGTTTATTAGAAAACAGTCAAAACTGAGGAGAATCTAATAGACAAGGTTAAACACAGTCAGGATGGTGCTTGTGTATTTAGTAAAGTAAATTAATTAAATCACAATCTTGAATTTTAATTGTTGCTGAAATGTGTGGCACTTTCCTCCGTGCATCGCGTACATGTTAGTTAGTTTGCAGAGTGTAGATAACATTAGCAGTGCTAGCAGCAACAGCCTTTCACTTTGCTCTGGTCAAGTGGTTATAAATTAGTTCACTTTGACACAAATTAAGTGCAACCTCTCATTTACATCAAATTACTGGCTTTCATCCGTCTTACTTTCCACCTTGCTTGTTTATAACATTCTACTTTCATAAACCTCTTGACAGCTTTTATCTTTCCACCACTCACCCATGAATCATCTTGTGACTCTCACACCATTTATTTTCTTGACCACAAATGGAGACTCACTCTGGAGTAGTTCTGATCATCTTTCCATGCTGGCCTCCTCTCTGCTCCTCGTTCTCCTTGGTTCTCCTCCCTCTTCTGCCTGCTTGTTGCATTGGACCTCCGGCTGCTGACCTACAGGAACAACGATATGCATTCTTTCTTTCTCAGGCATGCAAACACTGGTTGATGAAAAAAAAATCATTCAAAAATTAAAAACACAAAAGAGAGTACAACAAACACAGCCCCCGTACACTTTTTCTTTCATCCTGAACATAGACTGTATATAAAAGACGGGCATAGCCACCGTGACATCACCTACTGGTTTCTGGATTCTGCACAGTGTTAGCATTTTGGAGCCAGAAGTGACTAGCTTGATTAGCAAGCTACATCCATAGACTGTACAAGTGCATCGCACAGACACAGATACCTGCCAATTAGTGCTAAATAAACAAAATGAACACTAGAATTTCACAAAACTCAAGCACAGACAGCAGGCTATAACATTTAATAGCTACTTAAATCAAGCCATTTTATGTACCAGGGGGCAAACATGTCTCTTTCTGCTGTTTGGACATTTTAACATGGGATTTTAAAGCCAGCCTCAAGTTGTCGTTAAGGGAACTGCAGTTTTGTGACGTTGCTGCTTGGCTAAAACTAAATTGTTTCTCTAATGTTTATATTCATGTCTAAGAGAGTAGACTGAATGTAAGAAATAACAATTCAGTAGCAGCACAAACTGCTGAAAAACGACTGAACATTAATTACCCCCTCGACATGGTATTAACGTGATCTGGATCAGGAAAGGTTTTTAGACTATATCTGGGGGTAACTTGACAATACTGAATTGACCCTTTACAGACATTTTTTTCCCATCACTCAGACCCTGGTTTGGGTCTCTACCTTGACTGTGGTGGCTCTGCTGGGTCCACAGAGCTCATCAGAACTCAGCAGGCAGTTGACATCTTGTTCCTCCTCATTGTTGTACTCATCAAAGCGAATGCGGCAGCGCTGACCTTTCACCCACAGAACAACAGCAGGATAAACCAGACCATCCTCTGAATACACCGCCCGACACAGAGAACCAGGCTTCCAGTCCTGAAACACATACAATCAGGTACTGAATACAGATTCTGCCCTTTTTTACATTCAAAAACTTTTTTAAAGAATTAACTAATGGATGATGATGTATTCTGTTATTCACACTGATTTTCTGTATTAAATCAAGTCGACACGTAAAACTACATCTATTAAGCTTAATTTACACCACGGAGCCCTACTCTAAAGAACTGTCACAGATTTAACACCGTCCATGAAGCTAAATTTAACAAATAAGTCTTTTAAGTTAGTTTTTAGAGCATGTGTAGAGCCATCTTGTCCGAGTACAGAATATGACATCACTAGGTTGGTTGATTGCTGCTAATAGTCCTACACTAGCTTATGTTAGCTAACTAGTGACAGAACCAATAATGCAATGGGAAACAAGGAAAGTAAAAAGCAGCTTAAGAGGAGGAGGAGTTTTATGTTTATGTATAAACATAAAACATTTGGCTCTTAAGCAGTAAGTGGTTCTTCATTGTTGGCTTGCTGCACTGAAAGGTAGAATCCACTTGTTAGTTGTAATGCTTGGGTTTGTAGAGCACTTTATCAATGAGGACTGTGTGGAGGAGAAGGTGTTTGAGCCAGGTGCACTGCTGGTTCGCTGGGCCAACAACCTTGTTGACGCGGTTCCCTCTGTGTTTGATTTTTCCTCATTGTGTACAGAGTGAGCGGTGCAATCAGCTGGTAGAGCATATGTCCACAAGATATGATCAGCACTATTTTTAGCATTTTTCAGGTGTGACTTAACCCCGGTTATATTGGGGTTAAGTCTTTCTTCTCCCAAGCACACCCAACCAGTTTACAACATGCACGATCAGGAATCCTGACATCCATCAGTTAAATCTGTGACAGCAGAGCTTTTGACTACATTCCATGGCCGAGTAGAACTTGCTCAGCTGTCATCATGTGCCTTTAGTTGTTGTTGTCACAACAACTAACGAGGTATCAAAAGTTTTGAAACCCGCAATTTTAAAAAGTATTTTCATAATTGAAAATTTGCAGCTTGTTTTTGTCGTATTCTATATGTTTTTCACATTTTCTCTGCAAATCAATCAGTAATAACACACTGATTTAAAATCGATTGATTGTGTAACCTGTAAAGAGTATGAAGATACTTAAATGTTCCAGTTCCGCTGAATAAATATTTTCAAATATTCCCCATAAAGCTGAATCTGTTCATCTGGACGTAGCGTTTTCAGTGGGAGAAACGTTTTGTTGGAGACTGAGGAAGTCACTTGGGTGAGTGACGAAACGTTTCTCCCACTGAAAATGCTACGTCCAGATGAACAGGTTTTGGGATTTCCTTACCTGGATTATTGAGCATCCATCAAGAAATTTTCAAATATGTATCATAAAGAGGAAAGAAAACAAATATGAAACATTTAAAAGCAGCAAAGTGAAAACTATACGTCTGATTTAAAAAAATAAATAAATCTGTAACATTTGTCAAAACAGCTACCAAAAAATGTTGCATCATTAACTGATTAAAAGACAACCTATTAGCCATCCGTTAACTCAATTTTTTTCCCCATTAAATGTTACCCTAATATGTTAAAGTGCATTAACCTGAGCAAGTGAGTTCTCCATTTGTGGTGAAGCATTAGAACTCTTGAGCGCACTCAGTTCCATATCCTCCTCATTGCCATAGCCAGTGAAACGAACTCTGCAGTGCTTGTCATCCACAGAGACCACAATCGCTGGATAATCCTTCCCGTCTTCAGACCACACTGCCCGACACTGAGCTCCCACTGCCCACTGAGAGACAACAGTTTGTTCCACAACATATTTATTAATGAAGTCTGTCTGTGTAGGTTCTCAGTCATCCAGGTCATGGTAGTCTGAAGAGCTTGAAAGAAGGTGACTGGACTTCTTTAAATTATTTGAAGATGGTTTCAACTGGATTCAGCGTGAGTTTGCAGACCTTGTTGGTGAAGTCAGTAGAGAAAGCTCTTAAAACTTGTGGTTATCCTAACTAGGCCTTCATCAAATCAGTGAAGATGCACAGAAAAGATGGTCAGACACCAACTAGAGAGAAACAGGATAACAAACGGAACAACATAGTCATTCCCTATGTAGCAGGTTTGTCAGAGAAACTCAGGAGAATTTTCTCCAAGAACGACATCCCAGTGCACTTCAGACCCAGCCACACCCTCAGACAAAAACTGGTTCATCCCAAGGACAAAACTCCCAAACACAAACTAAGCAACATAATGTCTGCTGTACAGTGCAGTGAAGAGTGCTCGGACCTCTACATTGGAGAAACCAAACAGCCACTCCATAAACGCATGGCACAACATAGAAGAGCCACCTCCACAGGACAAGACTCAGCTGTACATCTGCACCTAAAGGTCAGAGGTCACTCTTTCGAGGATGCCAATGTTCACATTTTGGACCGAGAAGACAGATGGTTTGAAAGAGGAGTAAAAGAGGTCATCTATGTCCACTGTGAACGACCATCGTTGAACAGAGGTGGTGGCTTACGACACCAGCTGTCAGCCACATACAATGCAGTCTTGAGATCCCTTCCCAGGCGCCTCAACCCCCATCCACATCTTGCATCAGGTGACCTCAATAGGACACATGATGGTTTGGGGCAAGGTCTCAG
>VUQS01067109.1:0-11272 GCA_015108495.1 Heterochromis multidens | reverse complement strand
AAGTTGATCATATTTAAGATTGAAGCATTAATTAATGGTAGGACTTCTTTGAGCAGTCTTGTGGGAATGGGATCTAATAGACACGTTGATGGTTTGGAGGAAGTAATTACTGAAGTTAACTCAGAAAAATCAATCAGAGAGAAAGAGTCTAAATAAATATCAATAGATGGTTATTAATAAATTTTCCCTCTAATGGTTAAAATTTTATTTTTGAAGAAATTCATGAAGTTATTACTAGTTAAGATTAAAGGAATGCTTGGCTCAACAGAGCTCTGACTCCTTGTCAGCCTGGCTACAGTGCTGAAAAGAAACCTGGGGTTGCTCTTATTTTCTTCAATAAGTGATGAATAGTAAGATGTCCTAGCTTTACAGAGGGCTTTCCTTTTGCTCTTGGGTTACACAGCTGTCCCATAAAGTTATCCTCTTCCTATCTCTATATAATGTCTTTTTACACCATGTTACTCTGTCTGTGTAGCTTGGCCTTGTAAAGATTTACTTTTACCAGATGCTCTCTGCCTTGTTAACTTAAGCCCATTTGTCTCTTTGCAGCTCAGCATGTTTAATAAGATTTGCATTGTCAAACATGAAGTCAACAATTTAAGAAGCTAACCACAGCTATGTGTGGTAAGTCCTGGAGCCTTTTACCCACCACAGCTCCTGCAATCATGTCTTCTTGTACGTGAAAAAAAATAGCATATCAAGTTTTTAATTGCTGTGATATGACTAGTTACCCCCCATCACCACCAAGTGGTGGTGATGGGGGGTCCAAAGACAAATACAGATGAGGATAATATTATTAGTTTTTGTCAAACATTTCCCAAGTGCTTTTTTAACACAGCAAGGGATTTTAAACACAGTATTTCTAAACATACTAGTTTTCTTTAGAAAGCAAAATTTGTATTTGCACACAATAACAGAAATATTCCAGAAAAAAACTAAAATTACCAGGGTCAGTATTATTAGCCCCCTGAAAAACTGACCTTTTTATTGAGCCGTAGCATTGCACACTGCTGTGCAATGATGTGTTTTAACTTTGTAATGCTCAAAGCTTGTAAAATCAAGTTAAAACTGAGCGTTATCTTACAAATTATACACAGTATACAAACTTCAGCAAGGGTGTGGGTTGTCACTTGAGAAAGCATCATGCCAAAAACAAAAGAAACCAGTTTAGACTTGAGAAAAAAGAATTGTTGATGTTTACAAAGCAGGAGATGGATATACAAAGTTATCACTTTTCCGAGTGTCAAGAACTGGAGTGAAAAGTATCATCAAGAAATTCAAAGAGAGCCACACAGTACAGAACAAGCCTGGAAGAGGTAGGAAGTGAAAGACTCTGGAAAGAAAACTAGTGAGAGATTTGTTTAAAGACCCCAGAACAACTGGCAAGAAACTCGTTAATGACTTAGCCAAGTCAGGAATTGTAGTCTCAAAGAAGGCAATCATTGGCACCCTGCACAGGAATGGACTGTGAGGTAGCAGACCAAGAAAAACTCCACTTCTGCAGAACAGACACCTTCAAGCCAACCTGGAGAAAGATTATGCATACTAGAAGTGCATCCTTTGGTCAGATGAGACAAAACTAGAGCTTTTTGGCCACAAAGATGCTGCTTATGTTTGGAAAAAGAAGCATACGACCCAAAGAACAGCATCCCCACAGTCAAACACGGTGATGGGAGTATTATGCTGTAGGGACGCTTCAGTGCATCTGGAACTGGGAATCTCATCATGGTAGAATGAATCATGAAGAAAGAAGGATATGTGAAGATTTTGAAAGAAAACCTCAAGCAGTCAGCAACAAAACTGGGTCTGGGTCATTGCTTTATCTTAAATCTGGACATTCAGATACCACTTGGTCCTTGCTTATCCAAGTATTTTTGGAAAATTGTTTCTTTACATTGTTTTTTTAAACTGGAAAATGTTTGAACATTGCTGTAGATCTGCTGAAAGACTATTCCATAGTTTGACTCCACAGACAGAAACACAAAAAGTTTTCGCTGTTGTCTGTGCTTTACAAAGTTTTAAATTGTACTTTCCTCTCAGATTAAAACCTGCCTCTCTATCAGAGAACATCTTCTGTATATTTCCTGGTAACATTTTATTCCATGCTTTATACAGTACTTGTACAATGTTATATTTAACAAGGTCCATAAATTTTAACGTGTGATTTAACATGTTAGTGTGTTCTTCAAACCCTACCTGGTGAACTATTCTTATTCTTACTAGGTTGCAGTGCACTTTTGTATGTGTTACCCCACACCTTTACGCAGTAATTTAAATATGCCGATATAAAAGAACAATAAAGAGATACAAAGAGAATAAACAGTATTGGCACAAGACTGTGTGATGTTCATATCTGCTGTGTATTCTAATGTTGAGGTTAGAATTGTGGTGATATTAAATATTATTATTCTAATATTGTAGAAAATTTTAAAGTAATTTCTTTTGTATTATTTTGTCTACTCAGTTTTTTTATACTTAAAGCAATATGCCAAAACTGTCTGCTCTGCCCTTCTTATTTATCTCCTCTTGCCTTCCTTCCTCTTCATCTTGTTTCATTCAAGTAAACAAAGAGCACCAGAGTTAGTCTGACGCCTGATGTTCACCAGGATATTTTTATTTCTTTACTCTCCATCTCAGATAGCCACTACATAACTGTAAAGGCATCCTGTCTCCTCTGATAGATAAAATGCGTCACTCGAGGATATGAAAGGTTTTCAGTCAGGCAGTGGAGCCTAAGCAGTACAGACTTCCTCTGTAAGCACAAGATGCTGTAACTGTATCTCCACTTATTGCTGCGCTGTCTGTTGATTTTTATGTTTCTTATGAGTCAGTGCCAGACACACAAAGATGAAATTGAAATTAATGGAAAGAAACGTCATGATATTGAAGGGCTGAACATATGTGAAGGATCACATGACAATTGCATTTTATTGTAATCTATGTTTGGATCTGAAATGACTTTTCCCATCATCTTTCAGCTCTTCATGAGTCTTTAAAGATGAATCATTTTGTAAATGCAGACTGCATTAGATATTGTTTTACAGTAACTCACCCTGCACTTCGGAAGAGTTTGGACAGAACCATATTACTTACAGTGTGTTAGAACCATGTGATTACTTACTGAGTAACATGTAGAATAAGGGATTAAAATTTAAGGTACGGTAATTCAGAATTAACAATCCCATTAGTGTTAAGTTTACTGAGCATTCAAATTGTGGGCTGTTGTGGGTCTTCATTTTCATCTGTTCTGATCAGAAAAAAACCCAACACAAAATGTCTTAGTAAGGTGTTGCACCACCATGTACTACTAGAAACACTTGAGTGTGCCTTGGAATTGATTACATAAGTATCTTAAACTCCACTGAAGGTGAACAGTCAGAACAATGTTATATTGTCTAGCAGGCCTAATTCATGTCAGCAAAATGAGAACAATTGTGAGAACGATTTAATAAATTTAACACTTCTGTTAAACTCCTTTGGGGTCAAAGTGTTTGTAATCAGATGGTGTACTCCAGGTTCTGGATCTAGATGTATGTTATGCCACAGGGGAACCTAGACAACAATCTGCTGCAAATGTATGGGAAGTGAAGTAGAAAGTATAATAAACAACAACTGTATGTCTTTTGTGGCATGTCCACATGGGAGTATAAGTGCCCCGAGGAGGCATGCCTGTGTTTTACATGCTATGAAGGACCTTAACAGCTATAGGCTGGTGTCTCTGACATCATGCCTGATGAAGACCCTGGAGAGGCTGGTCATTGCTCATCTTCGGCCCCAGGTGAGCTCATTGCTAGACCCACTTCAGTTCGCCTAACACCCCAGCATTGGGGTAGATGATGCTGTCTTCCCCTTCCTACGTCAATCCCTGGCTCACCTGGAAAGTGCTGGGAACACTGTGAGAATTATGTTTTGCTTCCTGCAAAAGTTCTCCTATGACTCAGCAATTGTTGGCCTCATCACCAATAGGGACAACAGAAAACTGACCGAGGACTGGTGCCAGTGGAACCGCCTCCAGATCAACACCGGGAAAACTATGGAGCTGGTGGTGGACTTTCACAGGCACAAACATCCTCCACTTACACCAGTGAACATCCAGGGAAGGGACATATAAGTACTCATATAAGTACCTGGGTGTTCACCTGACCAATAAACTGGACTGGACTAACAACACAAATGCCATCTACAGGAAAGGACAGAGCAGGCTGTATCTGCTATGGAGACTTAGATCTTTTGGAGTGCAGAGGAGCTCCTGAAGACCTTCTATGACTCTGTGGCAGCATTGGCCATCTTTTATGGTGTGGTCTGCTGGGGCAGCAATATCTGTGTCTCCACTGGGGACAGAAAGAAACTCAACAGGCTGATCAAGAAGGCCAACTCTGTTCTGGGATGCCCTCTTGACCAAGTGGAGGTAGTGAGCGATAGGAGAATAGTGACACCTTCCAGCACATGCAGGTCACTGTGACAGCACTGAGCAGCTCCTTCAGTGACAGGCTGCTGCACCCAGGAAGGAGAGATTTCAGAGGTCTTTCCTTCCGGCTGCTGTCAGACTCTACAATGTACAAGAGCAGTGAATGTACACATGTGATTTTTTTTTTTCCCATGTCATGCTGGGATAATAAGCTGGCCAAAGGAGGAGATAGAAGCCACTGACATCAAGACAAGAAAGCTCCTTACCATGCATGGAGGGTTTCACCCTAAATCCAGCACCCTGAGACTGTACGCTAATGATGGCCACAACTGATCATGTGCTTAGTGAATACCTCAGGCAGCAGAAACCCGAGAAAGAGGTGGAGCAAGAACAGGAACCATCATGAACCACATGATTGGCATGTACCACTGGCAGATAGAAGAAGTGGCTGATATTGAAAAATCCTACCAATGGCTGGGCAAAGCTGGACTGAAAGACAGAACAGAGGCACTAATCATGGCAACACAGGAACAAACTCTATGCACAAGATCGATAGAGGCTGGAGTCTACCACACCAGGCAAGACCCCAGGTGCAGGCTGTGCAAAGATGCACCTGAGACAATCCAGCACATAACAGCAAGGTGCAAGATGCTACCAGGCAGGGCATACATGGAACGCTATAACCAAGTGGCTGGCATAGTATACAGGAACATCTGTGCCAAGTATGGCCTGGAAGTCCCAAGGTCAAAATGGGATACGCTCCCAAAAGTGGTTGAGAATGACCAAGCTAAGATGCTGTGGGACTTCCAGGTAACAGATGGACAAACTGGTGATGGCTAACCAACCAGACATAGTAGTGGTGAAAAAGCAGAGGAAGAAGGCTGTAGTGATAGATGTAGCTATACCAAGTGATAGCAACATCAGGAAGAAGGAACACAAGAAGATTGAGAAATATATGTAAAAATTCCCCACTCACTCTCGCGGGCGGTCTTTATCGTTCAAGCTCAGGTCCTCTACCAGAGGCCTGGGAGCTAGAGGGTCCTGCGCAGTATATTAGCTGTTACTAGGACTAACTGTAGGACTAATAAAGGCTATCTTATCTTATAAATTAAGGCTACATTACTGCTCACCATTTTCTCAAAGATTGCCATGGCGTTTTATATACACTGCTTAGATTGCCATTATGCCAGCCTTTTGTGTAAATGCAACATAGACTTTGAAAAAAAGAAAAAAAAAACACGAATAGTAAAAGTTGCTATAGTATTCTGTGGTCTCTGGTCATACTGCCATTCTTTTAACTTCTCAACCTCTTGGATTTACCTGTACAGTCTTTCTATGTTGGCTCAATCAGCACGATATAATATGTTGATGCTTTATAACTATATCTAGTGACTCCTTGAGTGGCCAAGAGTTCTTTGGCCTGATTTTAACTTAAATTCTAATGTGCCCAACATTCCCAGTTGAGTGCTGTGGAAAAGTTTCCAGGTTTCAGCTGCTAAACTGTTTGGGTGAACTGAACTCCACTGGCACTCACAGAGAACACTGGTTGCAACTCACCTCTGCAATTGTTTTCTCAACTGAACCCCAGTATGGGAGACACAGCACTAAAGCACTATCCCAGATGTATGCTATGCATCAAGCATTTTGATTGCTGTCCATAGGAGATGGAGTCCAAATGGCCATGGATCCGATGGCTTTCCAGTGGCTTTATGACTTGAGATCTTAATAAAGTGTCTGAATGACTTTCCAGTGCTTTTCATTCAGCCTAATTCCCTTTACTGGGGGAAATCAAGCTCACTTTGAGTGCTGTGAGGATCTGTCTTGAAGAGCTTTGCAGGCTTTAGCCTTTGAAGGATCCATGCAGCAGGGATTTTCCCAGTACAATTCATCACTGTCTCTCTTTTCCGTTTGTGTGTGACTGAATGTGCAGGTCCACGAAAGGCCTTTACAGCTATTAGTGGGGATTTTGCCCTCTCTTTGAGGTGGTGATTTGTTCCGTTTTAATAGGTGAGAACTTGGACTAGTCTCGAATCTTCTGCGCACACTTTAGGATTCACTTTCCCACCGGGTGCTGCAGATCATCAGACAGCAGACCACCGTTGCTCTGGACTTGTGGTGGGTCTTTAAGGAATGCCAAAGATGAGATCACACTAGGACCATGGCAGCACAGACACCGAAAAGTTGCAGAGGCTATCTTATAAATGAAAGGACCAGAATCTGATTAGCTGAAGAACCAAGCCATTCTCATTCCTGAGGCTTAAATGGGGCCGTTTTGTCAAAGCCACTGGCGTATCTCGGTTATTCACAAGTTGTCATTTGGCAATGCCATAACCTGGTGCCATGGAGGTGTCATCTAGAGCTGAAGGGATGTATTTTAACCCAAATCAGTCTTTTCCTAATCAACATTCAGTAACCCATCCATGGGTGTGGCCTGCTACAGTTAGCCACTGTTACTTTCCATAGACAGACTTGTATTCTTTGTATTCTTCCATTTTTCTGATATTATTTTGCCATGTTTTAACATTTATACAAAATCCCACGACTGTTTACCATGAATTTAAAAAGAATGCTGAAAATGGAAAACTGTTTTTTTTTTTTTATTGATAAAAATCAAGATCTGCGTTTAATCAGCAGCTAAATGAACAGAAACACTATACCCAGTTTGCCCAGGGCCTAAACATTATTGCCACTGATTGGTTTGTGGAAAGACATGAAAAGAAAAGGGGCAGAAATGAGTAAACATGTCTGGGTGTATCAGGCAGTTTTGCCTGTGCATTCCACGAATCCTGGGTGCAATATCTTTATTTCAAAGAAATGCTTTTCTCTGGAGATCGTTGATAATTTACAACCTTGGGGCTTTTTTTTTTAGCTCCTGTGTGTCTTACCTAACACACACACACACACTTCTTTGGAGTACCTCTCCAGTGAGGTATTTTACCAGGGAACCTCAGACACTTTCATGTGCTTAAATCATGTCTATCACATTAACCTTAATTGGCTGGGCAAGCTCAAGAAACAACAAACACATCCTGAAAGCTGCAGAGACAGCTCAGGCCTGAGGGAGAAGCAAAAACTCAACAAGTAATTCTGACAGGAGAAGAAGGCAGTAGCAGTGACATGCACTTAAGAGATTAAAAATATACAAACATTGTTTTTTTATTTTTGCATTTGATTTCTGTGTCATATTATCAACAGAAACCCGAAGCTCTCAAAGCTTTTATTTCATTTTGTCTAGATGAACAGAATTCTCTTGCTGACTAATTATTATCATTTCAGTTCCCATGAAATGCCACACTAGAGACTGCAGGCTACAAGCTCCTAGATGTTGACAGGCTTCAATCTAAATTTGTTTGATTACTTAAATTTCAGTGATATAATTATGTGCTGATGTTGTGTATTTGAAATCATAACGTCACAAGTCACCGCATTGTATATCAAACAGGCAACTACTCATCAGAGGGCGGGTTAAAGACGTAAACAGAAAGAAAAAATGAGCAAAAACAACACTTTCATATGGATTTTAATAGTTTTTTCAAGTCACAAAAACTGCAGTTTTAGTCCCAAGAAATGCTAGAGCATCTGAAGCTTTTTTGATTATTGAACATTTTCAAAATCTGTTGCTGTAGTGTGCATTAGGATATCTAGCAATGCTAATACTGTGATGTGAAAAGAATCTTTGCATATGGCTCTGTACAGTACACCCCACGAGTCAGTAACTTCTAGAATCACGTTTAGCATCAATAACTTGAAGTAATCATTTTCTTTATGACTTTATCAGGCACTCACATCATTGTGGAGGAATTTTGGTCCACTCTTTACAACATTGCTTCAGTTCATTGAGGTTTGCTAGTGTTTGTTTATACACAGCTCTCTTAAGGTCTGGACTTTGATTGGGCCATCATATCACATTGATTATTTTCTTTTTCAGCCATTCTGTTGCTTTCTATTGTTCAAATGCAGACAGGATGCCTTCATAGTTATGCAGCTTAGCTGACCCAATTTCAACTAAGCTTTAGCTGAGTTCATGGTTGAATCAATGACTGCAAGGTGCCGAGGTCCTGTGGCTGCAAAACAAGCCCAAATCATCAGCCCTCCACCCCCGTTCTTGACAGCTGGTATGAGGCATTTGTGCTGATATGCTGTTTGGTTTTTGTCGAACATGGCGCTGTGCATTATAGCCAAAAATCTCCACTTTGGTCTTATCTGTCCAAAGGACATTGTTCCAGAAACCTTGTAGTTTGTTCAGATGCAACTTTGCAATACTTTGCCAACCTTTTTCTAATTGTACTCTCATGAACTTTAACATTTAACATGCTAACTGACAGTCTGAGATGTAGCTCTTATATAGAGGTGCTCACACTTGCTGATGCTCTGTTAATGAATCTGATGAGCAGCACCTGGCTGCTACTTATCCTTCTAATTTCTATGGAAGCAGTGAGGGTGTCACAAGCATGCATAGAGTCCTGTGAAAAACTTTCTTTTTCACATGACTGTAGAGTGGATCTGTATAGCAGTATTGGCCTGTGCTTTGGTCAGTCCACCGCTTTGATCTAGACTCAAAAATGCCATTAAATTTCAGTCAGCTGTCTCTGGTTCCCAGACAGTGAATTCTGTATTTTCATTTAGCACTTCATCACAACAAGCTTTCAATTTGGTTTGTGTCATAATAGTAAGGCAGGCAAAACTAGAGTAGCACCGTGTTGTAGGGATGAGTCCTATCGTCCCATATCAAGACAGTTTTGGCTTCAGTTAGGATCACCCCACAACCCTTGGAACCTCAGTTCTTAAAGTTTTGATGAGTGATTGGCCATTTAAGGAGCCAAGGATCACACATGAAAAATGTATTATATAAAAAGTTTTAAATGATGTCTGTTTGGAGGATGTTGGTTCATTTAGGAAATTGTCATTTTTGTGCTGTTTCTTTTCTTTCTTTCTTTTTTTACCATTAGAGAGGATGCTGTTATAATACTTGAGACAAGTAATAGTAACTGTCAAATTTAGGAAGGTTTAGTCTGCTAAGATGGATATAGAATGGAAGAATTGAAATCAAAGATAAATGCTCCAGTAGTCTTATTCTGTACTGCTACAGTATATCGTACCATGAAATTAACTGTGTGAATGAAATGTGCAGTAGTGCGGTTTTGTTGTTTGGGGATGCATTAAATACCATAAAATACAAGTACCTCAGATGTCCACTTGAGGCTGCCTGCAAAATAACATCCCAGCGCTACTTTCATCCAAATATGTCACGTTTACTTGCTATTGTTATTAAAAATTGAGATGGCCAAAATGCCAAACTTAAGGCTTTACAATGCAGTGGTGGCTACATCCATCACTAAAAGAGTCAAAGAGCTGCTTGTATGGCTGCCATTTGGAGATGATTTTAAAATCAAATAATCTACCACAGGTTATTCTAAATGACTTGGAGTTAGTTGAGCATAAGCTGAGTATACTGTACTACTAAAAAATGTAGTTGGGGTCAGGGATTGCTTCATACAGTCAGTGTGCATGCAGAAATATGACAGGCAGCTTAAGGTGTTTGTATAAGTCCTGGGAGAGCACGAGTGGAGAAGCTTAGTTAAGTGTTTGATTCACACCTTCAAACACCCCCACCGCAATGTATATACACTCACACACACGCGCGCACACACACATACACACACACACACACACACAAACACACACATACTCAGACACCTTTCTTTCTCCCACCATTGCTGGCGTCAGTTGAACCACTACGTGTGAGACACCCCTCGTTAAGTTTGTGTGTGTGTGTGTGTGAATTTTGACTGGCCCCTCTCCCTGGTTATTAAACTTTCATAGGTGGGCAACTACTCTGATGCATAAACTCTGTTAGTTTGTGTGTGTGTGTGTGTGTGTGTGTGGTTTCTATGAGACCTGTGGTGATCACACAGGGAGAATGTTTCTGTCTGCTAACAAAGAACCACTGTGCAACATGGTACCACATCAAACTGTGCAGAAAAGCAGTGGTTTCTGCATCATACTGTAGAACATGCATTTCCTCGTATATCCTATAATGTCACATGTTCTTGTCAGAATGTGAATCAAACTGATATCTCTCAGATATTTATGTAAAATGAAAGCTGAGATCAGTATTAACTATGAACTCTTTGTTCAGCTTTTGGGAGCTGAGAACCCTGAAGAGGCAGCTGGAGAGAACAACAAGGTGTGTGAAGGCTGGACTAGCAGCAGAGCCATTTGAAAGGACAACCAGAAGACAGGACAGGTGAAGGTGAAGGAGGCTGAAAGAGACCAGTGATGAAAGAGGAACTTTTATAGAGGTCAAGCAGGAGGCTGGCAGTGAAAGCCTCTTTGGAAGGTGGACTAGAGTCTGGAGTTCAGGGCATAGAGCTAAAAACCGGAGCAGTTACCTGGCATCCTGAGTGCCAAGCACCATATCCACAGAAGGCCAGGGCACCCTTTAGTCATACCACAATAATGCCTCTTTTCCACTAGTACCTACTCGGATCGACTCAGCACGACGCAACTCGACTCGACTCGGTTTCGGTGGTTTTCCATTACAATTGAGTACCACATCAGCGTGGATAGGGTCGTTATAGCAACGCGTCCCTCATTTACATGCGACACAAACACACAACAATGGAGGACATTGAGGCGACCGCAGCTCTGTCGATGGCTTTTTGTCAGACTCAGGGTAAAAGAAGTGAGCCAGAGAAGGCTGTGGGCGGAGAGATGAAACACAGTGTTGTTTGTGTGTAGCCATTTCGTTCTTTGCCGGGTTTGAATTGTGAAGGAGTCGCTATAATGACTCATCCAGTGACGTCCCTCCCTGGCCAATCAGTGACATGCAGTCTGTTGATGTCACATTTTGGGATCACCTCG
>VUQS01067108.1:0-11541 GCA_015108495.1 Heterochromis multidens | reverse complement strand
GGTTTTTTTTTTTTTTTTTTTTTTTAAACAGTGTATTTCCCCAAGTCTGACCTGCACATGTCCATGCGCTGAGTGTCATCCTCAGTCATGCTGCTTACCACGATTGCAGAAGCACTAAACTACTGTGAACTGAATAATTGAAATGAGCTCTCATTGCAATAACTTATCAGCAATATAGTTGTTTAAGTTTTTCTTTACCAAACTGTATGAATTAGTGTAACTTATAGTTGAAATGGATCAGTAGAATTCAGCTGATTGGGCACAGTGACTTCAATGTGCCGAGGTCCGTCCGTAACGCCAACACTAGTTGGTTTTTACATATAAATACGCAACTTGTGAACCTCGAAGTCGCTTACGGCCATACCACCCTGAACACGCCCGATCTCGTCTGATCTCGGAAGCTAAGCAGGGTCGGGCCTGATTAGTACTTGGATGGGAGACCGCCTGGGAATACCAGGTGCTGTAAGCTTTTCTTTTCTCCAACAGGGGGCGTTGCTGCTTCTGTATTAGACAGCTTTGGAAAACCGACTTAGTGGACAACACAGTGGGCTTCTTCTTTTGTCTCTATAGCTGCAATCAAGCTCGCCGTTGATGCAAATTTCTGTAGCCGATCCCCTAAAGATGATTAGGAAAAGAAGATACTGAAGTAAACAGAGACAATTAAATAACTGACAGACAATTTAAACGATAAAAATTCACATCAACCAAACCTTTATCAAACCCTTTTACGCTTGGGCTTTGTGAGCTCAGGGGTCTGGTGGTGCCCATCATAACCGGAGAACAATCATGACTCTTTTAATAACTCCTTAAATTCCATACATGATTCAGACATGCAGAGCCGCCATCACACACTACCTGCATTGATTCATCTACCTTAATTATTTCTAAACTGAGACATTTTAAATCTCTCAAAAACATTTTGTAACATTATCTTCCAGCTGCTTTATGCTTTTTTGGTTACTCATCCCAGCGTTGCATTCATAACACAGGCTCCTTAACAGAACGTACTGATTACTGTGCACAGCTTCTACCAGATGTGTCATAGAGGAGAAGAATAAGCTAACTTGGTTATGTGACACCATGAGTAAGTGCGTGTAGACAGCAACTTTGAAAGTAGCTTGTTGAAACTACATGTGCACAGATAGACCCCAGGTGGTGCTCCTTTTGGCCTCTTACTTACTTGATAAATTTATCTGTTTGTGAACAGTTCTCCTGTTTTTTTTTGTTTTTTTTTAAATTTCCATCCCAGCTGTCATAAAAATAATAATGTAATAAAATAATCATAATAATAAAAATAAATAAATCAATAATTTAGAAAAAACTGGAAGAAGAAAAGTAAAATGCTGAATCTGTGTGTAACACAATTTGTACAGTGGCCCATATCATGTCAGTTTTTTTTTTTTACTGCAATCTGAAGTTCAAGTGGAGATGTCTTGGTTGTGTCAGTGCTTCCTTAAGAGATGATAGCTAAATGCTCCTATACTGTGCTTACACTGCCAGGTCATGAGAGACATGTCTGAGGGGTTGCTGTGTACAGCACTGTGTACAAATATTGTGTTTTAATGAATGTCCCTCTCACCACAATCCAGAATAAACTGACTGCTGCTTCATTACACTTCCACTCTAATTGTTTTAACTTACTTAATTACTTACTAGTAAATATGAAAAGTGAGAAAAGAATAAAGTATACAGAACACAAAGTTCTAACTCACAAGAAGAAAAAAAGAAACACTTTGTTCACTACTTCCTTTTTCCAGAGCTGTGTCCTCTAATGAAGCAGCAACGCCTCCTGCTGGAGGAAATAAAAGCTTACAACACCTGGTATTCACATGCAGTCTTGGCTTAGCTTAGCTTCCAAGATCGGATGAGATTGGGTGTGTTCAGGGTATGGCCGTAAGCAACAACAGCACCTACAAGTAGGCTATTTGTTGCATGCATTACTAGGGTGTTGGGCCTATGATCAAGAACCTGCAGATTAATTTTACTTTGGAAGGCCTTCTTGGAAAGGTGCTGTTTCAAGTCTCTGACCAACTGATGAGGTTTGTGAGAACAGGTTCAATAGAAAGAATCAGTTTTTTTCTCTCTTCTCTTGCCAATAAATCCAAAAGAAGAAGAAGAAGCTCTGTAGGAGGGGCTGCCTGAGGAAAAGCAGGAAGAAGGAGGACCCTGGCTTGATCAGAGCTTTGAAATAAGATTGTTTTCAGGAGCTGTTAAACATATGCAAAATAAGCAGATGCTTAAGGTTTCATAACCTGGAGGAGCACTTAGAGGGCAGGGATGCAGACTTTCTGAGAAGTTGCTCACACTTGATGAGATCCTCTCTCTGTAACTGGGTGCTGAACTTCCTGTTGGACAGACCCCAGTCAGTCAGAGTTGACTGACAGACCCTTAAAGGGGTTCCCGTGCTCACTGTTCTGATGTCCAGTTTCCAACTTTAAGCTAAAATAAATGCAATGTACATTTGCTGTTTGGTTTTGGAATCCTGAGCAGCACATTAATGCTATTTATAGGCAGATCATGGTAACAGATAGTGTGTTTTCATTTTATATCATAATACTCCTACATTTCACTGTTGTACTGGTATTGCATTTATTGCGTGCTTTCTACACATTTGTGTAATACATTCAGAACGGATAAGCATGACCGATGTTAATTATGTTGTTTTCATATTATATTGGTATTCGTAATTCTTGTCAGCAGCGGTTTTTAGTTCTTTGTATCCACTAAAAGAGCAGCAGCACCCCCTGCTGGAGAAAAAAAGCTTAGTATTCCCAGGCAGTATCCCATCCAAGTACTAACCAGACCCAAAGCTGCTTAGAAGCCAAGATCAGACGTGTTCAGGGTGGTATGGCTGTAAGCAACTGCTGAGTTCATAAAAAAGGTATTTATATGTGAGTAGGCACACACTGACTCTGACTTGGCTTGTGTGTGGTCCTTATGGATTTTTTCAACCTCAGATTCTTGGGTATCAACATGAGAATTAAAAGTGATGTACTCTGATGCTTTAGAAAGCTGTTAAGATAGGCTCGCCACATCTGCATAAACTTTGTTCTTAGTGTTTCTTAAGTATGCACTAGATGGCAGTCTTTCATAAGCCTTCCTAAAGACACAGTGCAGTGCAAATGCAATCTCACTCATTGCAGTGATATTTTCTCCAATCAACCATACTAGTTCTGAGTCAATCAATCATACTAGTTTGAAGCAAATGAAACACCTTTAAAATCGATCAAATTCATTTCTGAACATGCTTTAAAAGTGTTGAATAGGAAACCACAGCAGTATGATGGCTATGTTATAGCTGTTAAATACAAGATGAAAAGTTTTAAGAACCTGATACTCGTGCGCCACTTGTCGTTGAAGTGCTTTACAATACTGCACCTCCACTGCTGAAAAGTTTTGTACAACTTCTCTCAAAGGAGAGATTAACAGAGAATATCTACCTTTGCACAATCTGCCTTTTCATTTAAACTTGGAATTAAACAAGCTTCCAAATAGTCTTCCAAACAGCTGTAATCTTCATATTTTTTTTCGTGATTCTAAAAAGAAATGCTTATATTTTTATCAGGTTTCTATATATGTTTATATTCAAATGGAGTAATGTGGGGGTGTCAGAATGTGCATGCATGCTTGATCATACCCTACTTGTATATAGTACTTTGGATATGTATTTTAATGCTATAAAAATGGTTGTGCTTACTTGGCTAGGGATTGCAGATTAAAGCTGGCAAGTAGCTACATCAGGTGCATTTCTTTTTCTGTGAAATTATCATTTTTGTACACGACAAATAAAAACACTAAACTAAGACCTTTTGCTCCAAGTAACAGTTGGCAATAGGCACAATCTGGGGTTTTTATTGTGATATCACAGCATTGTAGAATTAATTAGTTAATGTGGCAAATTTCTGTATATTTTAATTCAACTTGCTCTTTCATAGATTCTGAATTTTTTCAAACAAAACTTTAAAAATGCATTCGTTTTACCTATGGTCCCATGAGCAAAATTACAAGTAATATAGACCAGTCTTTGTGATCTCATAAACTTTTTTTTTCCACTCAGAGCCCAATACGAGATTACTCTAACTGTGTGCTTAGACTGCTGAGATAACAATTAACAATTCTCTCATTTAGATGCTGTAAAATGTGTCCTGCAGACTTGTTTCCCCCTAGATGAGTTTAACAGAGTCCAATTTCTTTCAGCCTATAACTTGGAAAATTTCCGATCTTGGGATGGCTCCATAGACTGCATATAAATTTTTAAGGCACCACCAAACCATCGCATTACCAGTGGTTAGATTCTTGATTTACCACCAAAAGAGTTAAAAACTGTTGCCAACCTCATTCTGAACATGTTATTTGTTCTGTTCCCATGAGCCAAGCTTGCTGGAGGGGTATCCCCCACTGTCCTCAAGTCCTCTCCAGCAGACCAGCGGAGCTACACAAACAAGACCTGGGGTCCAGTCAATTTGTCTGGACAAATGTGGGGATTTGGGACCACTGCAAGCTATGCAGGGATGAGTGCTTTTTGTTTGTGTGCCAAGTAACTCCCCTCAATCCCCTGGTCTCTTAAGTCACTCTATTCACCCCAGTGTTTGTCTGGTTTCTCTTGAACCTGACACATTGAACTAGGGAAAGTTCTTTCTTGCCCTCATTAATGTTTCAATTCTGTCTTTTGAATGATCTGCCTGTACTGTCCAGGTAACAAATTTGCGTTTTCTAAACGTTTGGTTACAACACTTGTTCTCTTCCATGCAGCTCTCACCTCTGTGGAAGAAGGGATCACAGTAGAACGATGGATGTTGAGCAGATGGGGTGGGTTGTGTGCTCCCCTTACACCTTCACCCCTGGTCAACAAAGAGCTAAGTTCACACTGCATCAGGACAAGTGGCTGAAACAATCTGAGAAAGTGGTTGGAGCCAGGCGTCACCTCAGGCCCCTGTTCTCGACTGGTCCAGTCAGGCCCCTCTGTGCTCTTCTTAGCATGCTGATCAGCGGATTAGGTCCTAGAGGCAGCATCAAGTCAAAAACATGCTGAAGAAAGGGAAAGGCATGCAGGGAACATGGGTTACACAACAGTTTCACACGCACCCACACAAGAAGGCAAGCAGACAGTTATCATGGGGACCACACACTTCCTGTACCTCTGGCAACTTGTCGGTAGAGGGTACCACAATTCTGTCATGCAATGTTTGTACAGGCAAATATTTTTTTTTTGCAATGAATTTGAATGTATAAAAGAATAGAATGCTTAAAATGTATTATTTCTTCAATAAACTTCTCATTTATTCTAGTCTCCTTAAGTGAAACTCACTTTTCAGCAACAATTGAGAAGTATATGGGAAGTATGGTTTTTAATTAAGTAATATATACAGATCAAATCAAATCAAATCAAATCAAATAAAACCTAACACAAACCACAAACAAAAGTAAATACTTTTATCTTAAGCTATCGGCAAACCATCATAAAGTACAGGAACCTTTGCATGTTTTTTGTTTGATGATGGGAGGATGGTCCCTGTCTGAAATAGTGTTCTTCATGCAGGAACCATTTGTACAAACACACTGGTTCCCAACACTGAAGCACTCCCTGATGTTTGGAAAACTGTTGTTTACATGCAAAACTCCCAAAAAGTTGAATCTGTTCATCTGGACGTAGCGGGTTTTTTTTGTTTTTTTTTTTAGTGGGAGAAACGTTTCGTCACCTTCTGGTAACTTCTTCAGTCTCAGCTGACTGCAGGCTTCCCCAACCTTATAAACAGTACATGCAAAACTGTTTACTCATAGGCAGTACAGTGATAAATAAATAATTCCTGATTGTTCAGCTTAGAAGTTTTTTGTTTTTTTCCCATTTTGGAATACAACTGTTCTGTAGCTGTAACAAGATCTTCTTTGTATAGGAATTAATTTTTTTGTATGTACAAAAAATTACAGGTAAACTCAAATTAACTTATTTCTCAGGCTCTTGGTGGTAGGGAAGAGTTACCAGATGACTGGGGAAGTACAAGTTGTGAGGGAAAACCAGGAGACTTTGTGGTGGAATGAGGAAGTACATGAAAGTATTCCATAGAAGAAGTTGGCCGAGAAAAAGTGGGATAGTCAGGGAGATGAAGAAAGTAGATCTCTAGGCAAAGAGAGAGGTGGCAAAGGCAAAGAAAAAGGTTTCTAGTAAGCTGTATGTGAGGCTTGACACTAATAAAGGAGAAAAGGACTTTTGGAAAAGGACTATTGATTGGCTAGAGCGAGAAATTGAACTGGAGAAGATGTGCAGCAGGTTAGGATGGTTAAGGATAGAGATGGAAATGTTTAAGCAGCTGATGAACGAAGAAAATGAGAGAGAGAGAGAGGAGAATGGATGGAGGAGAGACTGAATCAGGAAGCGCAGAGGATTAGAAAGGAGGAAGTGATGGCAGCTATGGAGAGGATGAAGAATGGAAAGGTCCAGATAACATACCTGTGGAGGCAGGGAGATGTCTAGGAGAGAGGGCAGTGGACTTTTTGACCAGATTGTTACATAATCCCAAATAGTGAGAGGATGTCTCAGGAATGGAGAAGAAGTGTACTGATACCAGTTTTCAAGAACAAGTGTGATGTGCAGAGCTGTAGTAACTAGAGAGGAATAAAGTTGATGAACTGTATCATGAAGCTATGGGAAAGCAGTTTGGCTTTATGCCAAGAAAGAGCACTACAGATGTGATGTTTGAGAGTGTTGATGGAGAAGTATAGAGAAGATCAGAAGGAGTTTATTTCATATATTATTTCATTTTTCATAATTTCTGTCTGATCATAGCAAAACAAGCAGTATTTTCCATAGTTGCACTCTGTCTTTGTGGATCTAGAGAACGCATATGATGAGGTGTCAAGAGAGAAACTGTGGTACTGCATGAGGAAGTCAGAAGTGGCAGAGAAGTATGTGAGGGTGGTGCAGGACATGTATGAGGACAGTGCGACGGTGGTGAGGCGTGTGTTAGGAGTGACAGATGGGTTGAATTTGGGGGTGGGATTACATTGGGATCTGCTCTGAGCCCCTTCTTGTTTGCACTGGTGATGGACAGGTTGACAGATGAGGTCAGGCAGGAGTCTTTGTGGATTATGATGTTTGCAGATGACACTGTGATTTGCAGTGAGAGTAGAGAGCAGGTGGAGCCTGGAGAGGTGGAGGTATGCTCTGGAGAGAAGAGGAATGAAAGTCAGTAAAAGCAAGAAAGAATACATGTATGTGAATGAGAGGGAGACAGGTGGAAAGGTGAAGTTGCCAGGAGTAGAGATAGTAAGGTTGGACGAGTGTAAATACCTGAGAGCAACCATCCAAATTAATTGACAGTGCACAAGAGAAGTGAAGAAGAGAGTGCAGGCAGCGTGCAGTGGGTGGAGATGAGTGTCAGGGGTGATTTGTGACAGAAGGATAGCAGCAAGAGTGAAAGAGAAGGTTTACAAGATGGTAGTGAGACCTGCTATGATGTATTGTTTGGAGACGGTGGCATGAACATAAAGACAGGAGGCCGAGTGGGAGGTGGCAGAGTTTAAGATGTTGAGATTTTCACTGGGAGTGATCAGGCTGGACGAGAATAGAAATGAATATATCAGAGGGACAGCTCAGGTCGAGCGGTTTGAAGACAAAGTTAGAGAGGCAAGGCTGAGATGGTTTGGACATGTGCAGAAGAGGGATAGTGGATATCTTGGGCAAAGGATGTTGAAGATGAAGCTGCCAGGCAGGAGGAAAAGAGAAAGACCACAGAGAAGATTCATGGATGTAGTGAAGGGTAGAGATGGCTTGTCTGATGATTGTCAGATCAAACTAACTTTTAACAGTTTATGTGTCTATTTTTAAAATCTACTTAACTTTTTGATACCAATTGACCTTCAACTGGATCCAGTGTGGCAAGTTAAGTGTCTGCCATGGATGTGTGTTATTGCTACGCAGAGTTTCGCAGATCATCATCTAAATGTGTTAGAGCTGGGCTACGCACTGTTGTTTTTTTGGAAGACTGGATTCAAGCATGTCTGTATAGGTTGCATACCCAGTATCCTTCACTCTGCTTAGCCATAGACCTATGCAAAGAACATAAATGCAGTACCATATTACCTTAATTCCACTAGTAACATGTAACCAATGGATTTCAAATGGTATTTCAAATGGGATAATTTCTCATTACTTTTGATTTGCATGAAATTACTATGGAGAGCATTAAATGATGTCTGAGAGAGTGCTCGTCAAGATAGCACTTTGCTTAACAGCTCTTTTTTTTACCTAAAAGTTTTACATTACACTTTAATCATGTGTGCTGACACAGGGATTGTCATTAATCCAAGAATCCATCCAACTCATGGTGCTACAGCTTTGTGGTAATGGCTATAATAAAAATTGTAAATTGCTTGTATTGTGGTTGTTAAGAGTAAAATTTCTAGTGAGAAAAACCTGGAAACTGCGGCTCTTTTTACTTTGTAATATTACTGAAACAATGTGAACTGATCAAAATATTTTTTTCATGGATGTACCTGAAAATATTGGTTACATTAACCGATATAAGACATCGATACTGATACCAATATCTGGTGATTTAAAAATCTGATATTCTGATACATCAGCCGATATTTTGTTTTCTTTTAGACACACGAAACACAAACAGATTTCCATAACATTTATGATGTGTAGTTATTTACTCATTTACACTCTGCCCAACAGATCAGCTGGTTGTTGTGTTTGTGGCATTCAAAACATTTGTTTTGCCATCAGGGAAGTTGTAGAGTGCCCTCTGGTTGACAAATTATGCAACATCAACACTCATAACATGGTCTAAGGGTGTTTCTTCTGTCTCTTATTAGCTTTTTTAATTCTCATTTATTGGTTGTTACAAATGTCAATACTACTTATCGGTTGGGTTCTAATTCGCGTAAAGCCTCAAACTTGAAGATAAAAGCTGCTTTCAGCTGCTCCATTATTCACAAGTGACCTCCACATCTTTTGCTTCTTAGGTAAATGTGTAAACCACTACATTATGGAGCCACTTAACTTGAAGATACAGATAATTATAATAATTTATGCATTTAATTGTGCATGTATTTTCATGAGTTTAAGACACTTGAACATATTTACATGAGAAAGTACAAAAAATTTAACAGCGGAAAGAAATTAGTCCAAAGAAAGTTGCTGCAGAAAGGTGTTAAACAAAATTTAAGCAATGCAGACCAGACCAATCTACAATCTACCTTTCTCCACATGGGAAAAATATTGTTGTTGTTTTTGACTCATATCTGCCACTTCAACCTTCACAAATTTTACATCTTGTTTAAGCTTAAGATCAAATCTCATAAATGTGCGCCTAGTCACAAACTTGGCAATGCTCAGGGTTTTTTTTAAGCCTCCACACACTGCTGTGTTGCGTTCCAACCATTTGTCCCTGGCTTTTCTACTTGAAATGAAAAGTGTTGGCACAGTGCACTGCATGGATAGGTTCCAAAATGTTTTCCTCCCTGTATATCCACCCACCATTTGGACCCCATTATGACATTAACACTATTTGTTAGAGTGGCAGAAACACAGATCAGGAGGTGGATGCAACAGATGGAAGCCAAAGTTTGCCTCTGTGTACATGCAGATAAACGCATGCACATTCATGGAAACAAGTTTGTACTTTTTCACTATGGAGGACTGAAACTGCTGTAACATATTGGAAATATAGCGTATATTAGCATATTGGATTATATGCTGATACTTTTTTTTCAGGCTGCAAAAAAAGTTACATGTCTGTTTTCATTCAAAGCAGTGCGTCTATGTACTCTGATGTCAACCAAAGCTGACCTCATTACACACAGTAAATTACCATAATTAAACATTGCATAATGAAACAGAAATCCATAAATAAATGTAAAATGAAAATACAAAAATAAAAAAGTTTAGAGAAATAAAAAAAAAGGCAAGTGGAAAATAATACAGAAATAAAAATACAAAATTAATAAATAATAAAAAAATAAATAAAAAATTAAAATGGTAAGTAAAGAAATATACAGAATGCAATTAAACAAAATGTTGTCATTTCCCATTATCTCAGGTTAAAACTGAATTTCAGTATTGCTTCTATTCTGAAACTGTAAATTATTTTGTGTTCTCTTACAAAGAAATACCTATCAAAAATATCACTTTCCACACTGGGGCTCATTTGTCAGGCAAACATTAAAATGCTCCAAGACCACATATAGGACACAATGACCCACTAAAATTTTTCACATTTTTTACAAACTAAAAATGATTCCTATTATCAAAAAAAAAAAATCTCATTAGTCATTTATAAATAGAAATATACTCTAGTACTAGTAGTTTATAAAAATCTTCCTGCCTCCTGAAAATACCTTTACTATCAGTCTTTCTCTGTACTGTAGCTTAAATTCAAGAGAACACATGAAGCACATACTTTACTGAGGAATACAACATTATCTTCATAATGTCCACGTAACTGACACTTTCTCACTTTTTAAAAATGAGGCTTAAATTTTTTCCTTCACTGTTTCACAGAATAGAAGTACAGGAAGACACATACATCAACACAAGTTTCTACAGTCATAGTAGAAATGCTCCTGACAATTTGCTGCTCATTCAAGCTTCTTGTGTTTTGTGTTTTTGGTTCAGCCCATTAATCAGGAAGCAGGTGGTCAGCAGGGCTCAAAATGTTCTGTTAATGTGAAGCAAAGAAAGTATGGCCTCTTTCTGGGAAGGCGATATCCCAGCCATAACCCCATGTCTGACCATCCTGAGCCCTGAAACACACACACGCTTTGGACAACTTGTTAGACTCTTGAACAAGACTTGATTCAGTCTGCTTTATTATGGTAGGCTTGTAGAAAATGAGTGTGGCAACTGTGTTACAGTGTATTACAGTGAAGGGGTCTGCCTGCTTCAGAGCTCTGTGCATCTTGTACTCAATGAGAAAAGGGACTAGGCAGGAGGGCCTTACTCTCATGGTCAGCTGGTTGATTATTATGTTGATATGCTCTCTTCTGACCAAACTCTCACTAGATGGACGATTACAAATATTATTTTAATAATTTTGTTTTCACAACTGTGGGCTCGCCAAACCTAAGGGAGACTGTAAAGTCTAATTAATTTAACTTTTTGCATTTCCTGAATGTTTGCTCTGTCAGCTCTAAATTAATTGATTGTCATAGAAGTCTGCAATTTGTTAAAAGGAATGCCCAAAAATTCCAGTGTTAACTTTGCAGCAGTTTGCATATCACAGCTCAACAAACAATAAGGTGTGTCATCTAAAAACTTTAAGCTAATTTGTCTGCATGAAGATTTTGTTTTCTGTGCTCGACACATTGAATCATAACACATCAGCATGCACTTTAATAAGTTTTGTCTAATAATCTTTTTGCACTCTGCAAGCATGTCCAATGATGGTTTCAGCTGTTTCAGATGTTCACCTTTTGCTAGTAGAAGCAGCTATACAGCCATCATGTCGAAACAGAAACATGATACCACAAGCCTGTTGTACTGATACTGGAACTTTAATATTTATAAGTTCACCATACAATAATGAGGTGAAAAGC
>VUQS01067107.1:7087-23173 GCA_015108495.1 Heterochromis multidens | reverse complement strand
CACTCATGGCTAGTGGTTGGGTGAAGCCATTTATTATCAAACAATTGTGTTTGTCCTTTTTAAATCATAATGACAACAGAAACTATCCAAATTACCCTGATCAAAAGTTTACATACACTAGTTCTTAATACCATGTATTGCCTCCTTCAACATCAATGACAGCTTGAAGTCTTTTGTGGTAGTTGTGGATGAGGTACTTTATTTTCTCAGATGGTAAAGCTGCCCATTCTTCTTGGCAAAATGCCTCCAGTTCCTCTAAATTCTTGGGCTGTCTTGCATGAACTGCACATTTGAGATCTCCCCAAAGTGGTTCAATGATATTGAGGTCAGGAGACTGAGATGGCCACTCCAGAACCTTCACTTTTTTCTGCTGTAGCCAATGAAAGGTCGACTTGGCCTTGTGTTTTGGATCATTGTCATGTTGGGACGCCCAAGTGCATCCTGTGCGCAGCTTCCGGGCTGATGAGTGTAAATTTTCCTTCAGTATTTTCTGATAACCCGCTGCATTCATCTTGCCTTTAATTTTGATCAAGTTCCCTGTGCCTGTGTAGCTCACACATCCCCGAAACATCAGCATGAAAACTATTTGGTTAGTTTTAGGTTTAGGAAACATCTCTGAAACACATGATGTTCAAATGATGTTTACTGATAATCAGAGGTGGGAAGTAACAAAGTACTAATACTGTGTACTTAAGTAGAATTTTCAGGTAGCTGTATTTTACTTGAATATTTATTTTTCTGACAACTGCTTACTTCCTACATTTTTACACAAATACCTGTACTTTTT
The DNA here is from genome assembly GCA_015108495.1 of Heterochromis multidens. Lineage (NCBI taxonomy): Eukaryota > Metazoa > Chordata > Actinopteri > Cichliformes > Cichlidae > Heterochromis > Heterochromis multidens. The sequence goes on along the minus strand of VUQS01067107.1, from coordinate 22,386 downwards.
ACTCCTTACATTCTTAAAACAGGCTCATTACTTTAGGTTTAACACACTTGAGGGAAGTTTCTATTTCACTTCACCACACACCTTTGAACATCATACTGATTTGAGCCTAAATGGAGGTAACAATAACACATAAAAGAAAATCTCATTGGTGTATCGCATACAAAGAGATGAAAGAGGCAAAACCATATAATATATGCATCATTTATAGTGCTATGCTCATGGGTTAAAGTGGGCAAAAATGGTATGGAACAGTGTTTGTAGTGCAGATGTCCATAAGTTGTGGTTGTGGTATGTCAGCAACTACAAGTCATTAGCGCTACAGAAGAGGAGCAAGCATTTCTAACAGATCAACAAATATCAGCAAACACACAACCACTTTAACCCCTGACTATTATTATTTTTTTTGTTACATTAATATTGCACACGATTCAGTTAACTTTGCACAAAAATAGCTGGTAGAAATACCCTCCAAAGACCAACTTTTTACTTTTTTACTGTGAGTTTCAGAGTCTGTACTTTTTTAATGTTTACTTGAGTAAAGAAGTTGAATCAATACTTCAGCTTTTTATTTTTTAACACATGTGTACTTCTACTTAAGTAAAAAATGTGTGCACTTTTGCCACCTCTCCTGATAATGATGATGAACAAGGGTCACTTAATCTGAAGATATGGAAACAGTGTAGAAAAACATGTGATGAAGGAGAGGGAAAACAATGAGTGTGTACTTATCACATATGAGTTGCCAATATGAGTGCTTTATTTTTAAAAGCATGGATTTGCACGAGCGTGCATGAGTTATGATCTAGGGAACTGGTCTATATGTGCTAACATGCCATGTTTAAATGTTCATTTTAAAGTAAACATCACTGGCATGTTTTTAGATGCTCAGTGAGCTACTGTACAACACACAGCAGAGATTTCCAATGGGCGATTATATTGGAAAAGTAAATGGTCTGGCTTTTATATAGCAGTTTTCTAGTGTTACTGACCACTCAAAGTCTCATTTATCCCTTAATGTGACCATTACAGTTTTCATGTCAGGTAAGAATCAGTGTAGGACAGGAAGGAAGAACAATTGTATGTTCATTGTTTTTTGGCTGTAGCACATAGATGCTAGAACCAGGTGCTGGGCAGCTGTCTGTTCACAAGGTGTGATTCTGTTTTCTTGTCTTCTGTTCACGTTTACTGCTGATTCAGGTAAGCATCAACAATGAAGTTTATTTTGACCATTCCAAGAATCTTCCACAAATGCAACCAAATATGTGTACACACACTTGGTAATGGTATGTCCTACTATTGAAATACAACCCTGTTTCCAACAATTTTTGTATCCTGTAAAATTAATGTAAAAACAGAATTCAATGATTTTTCAACCCATTTAGACCCTATATTTTGTCTGAAAAAAGTAAACGCACACAGTACTGTGCAAAAATCTTAAGTCACCCATCATTTCTTTATATTTTGCTAGAAAAATGGGAAATTGGTGCAAACATGGATGGAAATACAGGATATAAGACAAATACAAACTTTTTACAAGTGTAATGAACTTCAAAGTAAATATTTGGTTTGACCACCTTTATTCTTCAACACAGCCTGAACTCTCTTAGGCAAGCTTTCATATAATTTCTTTAAGTAGTCTTCAGGAATAGTTCTCCAGGCTTCCTGAAGGACATTAAAAGCTCTTCTTTGGATGTTGACTGCCTTTTGTTCCGTTCTCTGTCAAGATGATCCCATACTGCTTTAATAATGTTGAAGTCAGGACTCTGGGGAGGCGGATTGTGTTCCATTGTGTGTTTTTCTATCCAGGTATGCTTTTATTGCAATAGCAGTATGTTTGGGATCATTGTCATGCTGGAAAATGAAGTTGTTGCCAATCAGATGATTTCTATATGGTATTGCATGGTGGATCAAGATCTGACCTTACTTTTCTGCATTCATAATTCCATCAATTTTGACAAAATGCCAAACACCACTGGCTGAAATGTAGCCCCTAAACTATGACAGAGCCTCCACTGTGTCTTTTTGTCTCTGTTTAATTACTTCCTGTTTTACGTTGATAGTCATTTGTCTCTGGTTCCCCTTGTCTTGTTGTTCTCATTTAGTTCAACTGTGTCTCCCAGGTGTCTCCACTCTGCCTCAATCACCCCTCTGTGTATATATAGTGCTATCTCTCCTTTAGTCTTTGTCTGAGTGTCTGTTTCCATTCACCATATGTTCCTTATTTCCCTGTGCCTTAGAGTTAGTTTTTGAGTCCCTTTTGGATTTTGTGGTTTTTGTATTCTGGACAACAGCAACAATAAACTGCTCACTTTTTGTTAATCCCTGCCAGCATCCAGTGTCTGCATCTTGGGTCCTCCTCTCCACACTCATCACAATCTGTATAACCTATAGACTGTGACACTAAGTGACAATTTCTTTTTTTTTGCTATGTTGTGTGTTATGTGTAGACACAACACGGGTTCATCCCTTGAGTTAGGCGCCATATTTATGCTTGAATGATTCATAAGTCATTATTAGTGGCTTAACAAACAAAAAAAAACATTCCTCTGAAAATGGTCAGATACAAGGACTGGACTGAAAAACTTTGAGAGACCTTCAGAAATCCTGGAGAACTATTGCTCAAAACCACTTTTTAAAAAAAAATCATAAGTCTGGCTCCTTGGAAGCAAAATATAAAGAAATGAGGGGTGGCTCAAGACTTTTTGCACAGTAACGTATTATTTTTGGTTATTACTAATGTTAGGACATGCAGTGGGTTGGTGTGACAGAAGAGGATGCTAGGGATAGGGTAAGATGAAAGCAGATGATCCACTGTGGCGACCCCTTAAAGGGAGCAGCTGAAAGAAAAATATGATTTATTAAGACTAAATATGAAATGTTAAATTTGAGAAATATTATCTTTTTCATAAACATAACTACATTTTCAGTGCACTTCCAGCAATACATATTAAAAAAGTGGGGACATGGTGCAACAAAAGACTGGAAAAGTTGTGTAATGCCAATGCCAATCACTATGCCATGTCTGAGCTCACACATTCAAGTCATGAAGACTGATGTGACATCTCAACCAGCTGCGACAGCGTGGCTGGCATTGTTTTCAGTCTGTCTTTCTATGTATGTGTAATCATGGAAAAATGTGGCACTGAAGACACCTGCTGTAACTAAAATTAACACAAAGAATAGCTTGGCAGATTTACATGTTTGTCTGTGGATAGATTTTGTTAACATGATAAGGGTGCTGTTGCTAAGATGGATGTGCTCAGATCAATGAATGCTGAATAAGGGGCACTGGAAAGTGGTCACTTCCTGCTTTACGCCCCTGTCACACAATCTTTCGAAATTTTCATGCATTTTAACTCTAGCTGTGATGTATTTTTATCTTGAGTATAAAAATGTAATGTATTTATAAGCGTGGTCTGCGATTTCTAAGGTCTTGCAGCTTTTGGGACCCCATCCCAATATGGTATCTCGTTTTCAACATCCTTGTGAAATTGTATTCAAACAACTTATGTACCCACACCAGTGTGACTTTGCTGGTAGCAATAAACCATGCTATGCGAGCAAACATTAAGAATGACATTTTGCTTTCAGTTGCACTTCAAAGTTAAACCTGTGCTCCAGTTCACCCTGCAGAACTCTCCACATCCAGATATTAATTTTATGACAGTTTATCTGTGTTATTATACCATTGCATCCTCATGGTTACCTTTCTTTTTTTATCTTTCTTTCTTTTATCTTTCTCTCTTCAGTGCCTCTGTCTTTCTCCTGTATAGTACAGTATATTAAATCTCTAAAATTTATTATTTAACAAGGGGATAGTGAAAGTGAAAATGTGATAACAGAAAAAAATACTGGGGCAATTGGGAGGAAAGTAATTAGAACCAATCACAAAATATAGAGACATTAAAACCGTGCATGTGTGTACAAGAAGGAGATTTAAGGGGAGAGAGAGATAGAGAGCAGATCAACAGAGGCTAGTGAGAGAGTGGGAGCTGCAGACTAAGAGACAGAGACAGAGGAGTGCTGGAGAGAGCAGAGACCGGCAGCACAAGGCAGCAGCATGTCTGTTTCTATCTGACGACCCTTGGATCTCCCTGAGCACAGCTGCCGGGCTGCTGCTGCCGACTTGTGTGGAGATCGTCTCGCTTAGTGAGGGAGTGCTTGAGTGTGTAGTGTACACCAGAGTTTACCCGTGGCTATGCATGTTCAATTGTACTGGTTTTCATAGAACTACCACACATTTGTGAAGGTTTGACCAGCTTTGCACTGGACTTGACTCAACACCAATGATCCCCAGCCAACCCTGGCATACCCTCTCATTAAGGTAAGCAGATAATGTGTTTTACTGACTGGGTGTGTTTGGTGTTTTAGCCAGACTTATACTACTTTTCTTTTTGTGATAATATAGCTTTGCTATATAAGCATGCTCGGTAAATTTAGAATAATAATAATAATAAAAAAAATTAAACTAAATGTCGGCCAGTGGATCACATCGCACTTGTCCCAAGCTCAAGTTTCAGTGTTTATCGTGACCGGTCTGACCTGCTTAATGTGTACACACATCGTGATAGACTTGCCCATATCAAACGATGAAACCCAAAGCTCTTCTGCCCATGTAATTACTGTACATAACATGACTGATGGGATTCTAACATAAACCCAGTCCTACTGTATGTTCTTACATCCAAGAGTAACTCTTTTCCTTAAGGAATTATAGCAGTAAAAAGCAATAGAGTGATTGTTTTCTGTAGGTTTAAAGGATTAGCTGATGAGTAATTTGATTTTGTTGTTTTATCATTTGTTGAATTAAAGTTACTTTAAATCTGTCATGTGAATTTTATAGCTATGGCTAAAACACATTTGAGCCACTTACATTGAGTGTGTTTAAAAAATATGAATGTTCTAGTAAACTTTGATTAACCTTGAGTAACAGGGACCAAAATGAATCCCTGCCTTACATGTGACTCGGCTTTGTCTGTTGTTCCACTGTAATTTGTGTCAGGGAATGTGCTTGTAGTCAAGACTCTCATAAAACATAAATAGGGATCATCAGTGTCTCCCCCCAGCAGCTTCCCCAAAGATACGTTCTGCCCTCAGTAATGTAAGCTGTAACTTTCAGATGCTCTCTCTGTCTCTGTGTGCCTCATGTTGAGAATCCAGTGTGTCTGACTCTATTTGCTTTGGTGTTTTACAATGAATTTGCCGTCATAGTTTGACATGGAAAGGTCATATGTGAATGGAGTCTATTTTTCCAAGTGTTAATGGGCTAAGAACAAATCCTTTATTTTAGAAATACACTCTATCTGATGAGCTAACCAAACTGAATACTCAATTTGATTTTATCAGATCGATTCTGCTCAGTTATAATGATGCTTTCTTGAACTGTTGTATAAAAAAGCATAGCTGGATCAAATATGATTGCCTTTGACCATTTTGGTTCTCTAATTTAATCACTGCTGGATAAAATCTTTATCAAAGGTACTTAGTACTAAAGATTTTATGAAAACAAAAGTATCTAAGGGAGAAATCTATCCGCTGGTGTATTTGTTAATTTGATGATCACAGCATGACTGACAGGATGCCTGACAGGCATAACAAAGAGACATTTAATTACTTATAGACCTCTAAAGGTGTCTTGTGGTATCAGGTACTAAGACCTTAGCAGCAGTCACGTTGTGAGGTGAAGCATGTTTTTCCAGAACAGATGATAGAACAAATTGAGACCAAGCCAATACCTTGAAGTCCTTGGTGTGATCCCCTAACCATTCCTCTAAAGCTCTTGCAGTGTGATAATATTTGAGATTGGAGCCAGCCTTTGCTTCCCATGCATCACTGTGCCCATTTTCCTGTCAGCTGTCCACTGGTTTTCCTTCCTTGGACAACATTTGGCAGCTACTAACCTCTACATAACATGGCCATCTCACGAGATCTGACCCTTAGGAGAAACACTGACCTTTTCATCTAGCCATCACAGTTTGGCTCTTTTCAAAGTTTCTTAGGATTAGCACTTATCCAGGAATGACTGTTTCTAATAGGATATACCCCCCAGCCCCCACTCCCACCTCCTCCCCCGACAGATGCCTTTGTAACAGTTCACTTCGTCTGTCAGTGGCTTCAGTTCAGTTCATCTGTCAGTGGCTGGTAGCACTTTATTGCCAAAAGTATTCACTCATCTGCTTTCACACGCATATGAACTTGAGTGATATCCCATTCTGAATCCATATGGTTTTTTGTCGGCCCACCCTTTGTAGCTATAACATTTTCAGCTCATCTGTGAAGGCTTTCCACAAGGTTTAGGAGTGTGTTTATGGGAATTTTTGACCATTCTTCCAGAAGCGCATTTGTGAGGTCAGACACTGATGTTGGACGAGAAGTCCTAGCTCACAGTCTCCGCTCTAATTCATTCCAAAGGTGTTCTATCGGGTTGAGGTCAGGACTCTGTGCAGGCCAGTCAAGTTCTTCCACACCAAACTCATGTCTTTATGGACCTTGCTTTGTGCACTGGTGTGCAGTCATGTTGGAACAGGAAGGGGCCATCCCCAAACTGTTCCCACAAAGTTGGGAGCATGAAATTGTCCAAAATATCTTGGTATGCTGAAGCATTAAGAGTTCCTTTCACTGGAACTAAGGTGCCGAGCCCAACTCCTGAAAAACAACCCCACACCATAATCCCCACTCAACCAAACTTTACATTTGGCACAATGCAGTCAGACAAGTACTGTTCTCCTGGCAACTGCCAAACCCAGACTCGTCCATCGGATTGCCAGACGGAGAAGCATGAATTGTCACTTCAGAGAACATGTCTCCACTGCTCTAGAGTCCAGTGGCGACGTGCTTTACACCACTGCATCCGATGCTTTGAATTGCACTTGGTGATGTAAGGCTTGGATGCAGCTGCTCGGCCATGGAAACCCACTCCATGAAGTTCTCTACACACTGTTCTTGAGCTAATCTGAAGGCTACATAAAGTTTGTAGGTCTGTAGCTATTGACTCTGCAGAAAGTTGGCGACCTCTGCGCACTATGTGACTCAGCATCTGCTGACCCCGTTCTGTGATTTTATGTGGCCTAACACTTCATGGCTGAGTTGCTGTTGTTCCCAGTCGCTTCCACTTTGTTATAATACCACTAACAGTTGACTGTGGAATATTTAGTAGTGAGGACATTTCACGATTGGACTTGTTGCACAGTTGGCATCCTATCACGGTACCACACTGGAATTCACTGAGCTCCTGAGAGCGACCCATTCTTTCACAAATGTTTGTAGAAGCAGTCTGTATTCATAGGTGCTTGATTTTATACACCTGTGGCCATGGAAGTGATTGGAACACCTGAATTCAATGATTTGACTAGGTGAGTGAATACTTTTGGCAATATAGTGTATGTCCTGCATAATGCTCTGGTATAAACATTAGAAATGTTTAATGCTCACTGCAATTCTAGGACCACAAAAGCATCCACTAATAAAATATCAGTGGAGACAAGCAAACCACTAAGTAGCCACATATCAAAGCAAAGAACAAAGTTCATGTAACATGAGGTACTCTACTGTAAATGTTTTCTTTTACATAAATGCTATTTTCAAAAAACATATGGAAACAGATGATACCTTATAAGAATAACTGTAACAAAAAGCTCTGCAGATCTCATTACACTTTTTTTCATTTTCTGGATTAATACTCGTCCATGTCAGGGGTACAAGTAATGTGAAACAGACCTGAAAGTCAGTTGTTTCAGGTCTAGTCTATTGGCCTATTGGTCTAGTTGATCAATAGAAAATGAATTGGAAACTGTTTTAATACCTGTATAATGAATGAAGTATTTTAAAAATGAGCATGATAAATAGCTGAAATATGGAAAAGTAGTGATAGATGGAAGGTTCAGTGGCTTTAATTAAGCATTTGAGAATAACACAGGTTTTAAATCACATGGGGGTTGAATGGTAGTGGGATTTAACAAACAACTTGACTAGGGACAGTTTCAAAGCAGACTTCTATGTGTAAAAATGGACATTTGAATTTCAAATATTTTGATCAATATGAATTGAAGAATCAGTCCATGACAAGGACTGATTCCTGGGACACATCTTCAGATGAACCCAGGAAGGTAGAAATAGTGCTCTGGACGAATGCACTGAAATCTGCCCAACAGGAAATTATTCAAACCCTTCCTACATGGATTAGTCTTCAGTTTAAAATTGATCCATGGTGTCAAAAGCCTTATACAAGTCAATAAAAAGGGGACTTCAGTGTTGCTTGCTGTGTAGAGAATTTTGTCCAGAGAAACTGGATTAGTTACCACAGGCAGATTAAAAAGATATGGCAAAAGCAGACTAATAAAATCCACTGCTAGCTTTAAAAAGTAAAGTTTGAGGTTAGAAGGCCCTGCCAACTTCCTAGTGTTTAAATGTTTGAGGGCTTTATGCACCTGTGAGACTGTCTCTGGAAGAAAATTAAAGGAATAACTTCTGTGAATATTATCATTAGAACAAACATAAGAGGGAATCTGATAAGTAAGGTTAAGAGAATCAAACACGGAACCAGAGAAAGTGAAATGCTTGTTCAGGCTGGCAACTATTTCAGCCTTATCACAAATTCTTTGTGAATCCTCAACAATCACGGTGACCTTTTTTTCCCAGACATTTTAAAGACCAAATTATTCTTTAATCATAAAAATTGAGTTATTAGTTGCAGGTCTAACATGAAGTTATAAAGAAATACTTTAGACTTTGGTGAACTGTGATTTTTTTTTTTCATTTCATTTAAGATACTCATAATAGTCATTGGTTGATGCCCTACTTATTATGAAAGTATGCACCCATTTGTGGTACACGTTTGGTGTGTGGCTGAATGCGTGTATGTATGTGTCATCTTACTCTGACTTTATTTATTTATAACCCATGATATAACCCAGCTAGTAGCACTCTGTGACTTTATGGAGGTGTCATTTCAAGCATGAGTTTCCACATCAATGTGGGAGGGAAGGCGCTTTGCAGTGACGTGCCAGTGGGTGTGAAAGTCTGAGTCCACAATAAATCAGGTTTATGGAGCAGATGAAGGAGAACTCCCAAGTACCTTTGTATTAGGAAGGGGATATTTTATATTGACCACTGACCACATCTTCTCTTTCTTCAAGGTGATTATATCATGTTTGTGTCCTGATGTTTCCAGACTTTACCACTTTTTCCTCTCTTTGCTCCTGTTATTTGTCATCCGTCCTTTAAAGTGGTTTGTAATATTGCCAGAACAAATTAATGTAATCTATTTAGTTTTTAAAAGAAAGTAAAAAGTAGAACCATAGTCAAGGTTACGTCATTGATTGTGAATAAGGAGCGCATTCACACATGCACACACGAACACACACTCAAAACAGCCTTATTACCCTTTTTTTGCAGTCAGATGTAAGTGGAAGAGGTCACTGACAGTGTGTAGGAGTGTATTATGAATGAAGATTCGTCATGTTCCAGTGCATAGTCACACATGCAGTTATTATGTTCACATACAAACTGACGAAAACTCTCATTGATCCATTAACTTATAAATCCAAGGGTGTGGATGTGGGTCAATTTAATAATTTTTCATTTACTTTCCCTGACATGATGTCCATCATCTGAATTTCATCTTTTTTTTAATGCACATTTAATGAAGAGGCAAAAGGAATATTTAAGAATCTGCCAACAAATTTATTGATAATCTGTTAGGTAATGTATTAGAATATCTTAATAATATGCTTCTACCATAATTAACTAAGTAGGTATAATTGCATTTAGTCAATTACAGTGCATAAAGACGGACTGTTGTGCAGTCCGTGTGCAGTCAAGTGTAAAATATTTACCAGTGTAAAATCTAAAATCTTGCAGAGTAGGCCTTGTGGGGTTTTCTGGTGATAGAATTGCCACTTTTTTTATTTTTTATTTTATTAGTCTGTTTAGTCTAATACAACAATAATAAATGTTGTCCTACAGTCAAAGAGTAATAAAGTTCAAAGTTATTTATGGCTCGTAAATCATTTTCAAACAATCTTTTATATTAACATCTGTTTCCTTTATATGACATTTTACATGCTGCAAACCAATTAACAGGATCAGTAAAATAAATCTTTTATACATCTGGCCCTAGATAACACTGCTCACTTTGTACAGATTTCCCAAATTGAAAAAAAAAAACAATACAAAAAATATAAGTAACTGATCACAAAACCCTGCTTAATTTCAAATGTCTTAAAAAGAAAATTCTTTCTGCTTATTTCTGCTTATTTTCTGGATTAATATTTTAGATTATGAGAGCTAGAACAAGAGTAAAGCACATGCTTTCCTACAAAGAGCTTTTTTAGCTGGAGTTTGATCTCAGATCTTGTTAAGACCATAACAACTTTATCACAGATTTTCCCCTTCTTCCCATCACAAATCAACAGAAATCACAGGACATGCCCAAGGGATAATGTGACGCTGAACTTGAAAGAACACAATACACTCTTTGCAGCTGAAAAATAATGTATTTACTTCCATTCTCGTTTGTTTCTTAGCACATATAAAGTTATGCAATTCAAGAGTTTTATATATTTAAAACACACAGAACCGCTGAGCAACCCGATTTCAACTGGAAAGAAATTGTAGTCTATTTATAGATCTCATAATTCAAAATCCTTAGCTTTTCCTTGTATTTAGCACTATCTCTACACTATTTTTTTTATATTTGGACCATATAAAATTGCATTTAAAGGACAAACACAAAAAGAAAGTGTCATCAATATGCCCAAAAAGGTATTTCTTTGCAATTTAGCTCTGTAATCTACAACTTCAGAGTGTAGGAATGTGGTTTGATAGCATTTAATTAAATGAATCCAGTTTAGAATTACTAATGTGGTGAAGGGTTGTACAGTAGGGCAATCTCTGCTTTGTGACATTCATTAACCATGTCTTGACTCATTTTTACTTTTGCTGCAAGGGAAAATCATGTTTGCTTCTCGCTGCGGGCTGTGCGGCAACTGCAGGTAATGAAGTTAAAACACTCAATTCTCGGACCTACAGTGAATATCAGTTATTGAATTGCTAATATTTTGCATGCTTACACCTAATGTTTGCTGAAGGCAGACACGTTGCACAAGTTCAGGTTATGTTAACACTCTGAATGCTGGATATACACTGTGTAAAGCAAGGGTCAAGTGCTCACGAGTAAAACAATTGAAAAGTGAGTGGCTGTAATTTGACAGTGGCTGTGACAACTCATTGAGGTAGTAACAGTTTTTTAAAACCCACAGTGAACAATCACTCCTCTAAGTCACCATACCCTACAATGCTAGCTGTAACATCATCACATGAGATAATTTGCCTTTGACTGTGATGATGCATAGCAACTAGAGTGCCAGGCTACACCCATTCCATAGCAACAGGGAGAACGCACCTAAAATGAGACCACCAACCTCTATTTTGAGGGTGCACTTACTTGGGTCCCCAGCAGTATGCCTGGATAATCGGTTGTCAGAAAAAGTACAGTCATACACACATGCAGAGACAGCATGATTTGCAAATCTCATGAACCCATATTTTATCCAGAATCTAACACAAAAAATATATCAAATCTTTAAACTGGGAAAATGCACCATTTTAAGAAAAAAATAGGGTCATTTTGATTTGATGGCAGCAACACGTGTCAACAAAGTTGGGACAGGGCCATATTTACTACTGTGTAGCATCCCCTCTTTTTTTTTAACAAAAGTCCATAAATGTCTGGGAACTGAGGAGACCAGTTGCTGGACTTTTGAGAGAGGAATGTTGTCCCATTATTGTCTGATATATGAATTTAGCTGCTCAACGGTCCTCGCTCTTCTTTGTTATATTTTTTTGTTTCATGATGCGCCAAATGTTTTTAGTTAGTGAATCTGGACTGCATGCAGGCCATTTCAGCACCAGACTCTTCTACTATGAAGCCATGTTGTTGTAGCTTTGTCTTGCTGAAATATGCAAGGCCTTCCCTTAAAAAGACATCATCTGGATGAGATATGTTGCTGCCTTTTCAGATGTACAAGTTGCCAATTCCAAAGTCACTAATACATCCCCATACCATCAGAGACGCAGGCTTTTGAGTGCTGATAACAAACTAGATGGTCGCTCTCCTCTTTAGTCCAGAAGATGCGACATCCATGAATCTTTGTTTATATGTCATAAAGATGACAAATCCAAATTAAAGTTGAGGATTAAAGTGACAGTCTCAAGATTTTTTATTAAATTAATGTCTGTAAAATTAAATTAGTGAATTAAAATTAAACCAAAATTTTTATTAAATTTAAATTAAAAATTTAATTAAACTTTAATTTTAACATTTAAATTAATTTTAATTTAATTTAAAAATTAAAATGAAATTATTGACTTACACTATTGCCAAATGGTGATTGACACTATGCCGCTATCATAAAAATGCTGCAATATAGCTAGTCCCTTCATAAGAAATTGCTGTTAATCATGCTAATACAAATTAAGCACTTACAATAAAAAAAAACACACTAAAAGCATTTAACAACAGCTACATATAAATACATTTTTATTATGAAGTAGACAGAGGGAAGGCAGTGTGTTTGTAAGTGAGCTTACAGTGCATCGGGAAAGTATTCACATCTCTTCACTTGTTCCACATTTTGTCATGTTACAGCCTTATTCCAAAATGGATTAAATTCATTTTTCAACTCAAAATTCTACACACAATATCCCATAATGGCAAAATGAAAAAAAAAAAAGGTTTCCTTGAAATTCTTGCAAATTTCTTAAAAACTAAAAAACAAAAATATAACATGTACATGCTGTGAAATGCTGTGAATACTTTCCGGATGCATTGTATATCCTCAAAACTGCATACAAAACAAAAAAGTGGTCATTTTCTGCATTTTAACAGTGAATTAGTTTATGATAATGCAGAGTGAAATGGAGCAAGAAGGCGCTTCCACACTGAGGTGTAGATGAAGAGCTGCAGGCAACAGGCTGTATCCAACTTCTCAGGGAGATAACCAGCTCCTTTCACTGTGCCCTGCTGTTTCACAAGCGCATGCCGTGTTCGGCATAAAACCAGATCATAACTGCTCCCAGAATAAAGAAATAATGCCAATTACTGCCTGCCTTCTTCATCAAAACATCAGCAGTTTGTTTTTGCTTCTCCAAGAATTGTGTGATTTGTAGTATTGGACCATACGTGCTGAAATCTTTGAAATCACCACTTTAAGTTGTTTTGTTAGGAGGAGATAACCAGAGTTAAATTGTCTTTCTCTATTCTGGGTCTTTTGGTCCATCTGTGTAGTTTATGTTGAAATGAATATGCAAAAATTACAGGTTAGACAATGTTTTCAAAGTTGGCTGAAGAAAAAGTCTTCTAATTATGACTGTTGTAAATGACTTGAACATCCAACTGGTTCCTATGTTCCAATTAGGGCATTTGACTCTCAGCCTAAACCTCACACCTGGGACGAACTTTATTAGAGTTGTCATTTCATTATTATTTTTTTTTCTGTGCATGAGAGCCTTTAAAAAATGCACTGTGTCACACACTCAGTGTATAGCTTTCTCTTCATAGGAATTTAGTAGCTTGTCATACTGCCATTGTTGGGCATATTTTTTTTGAAAAGTTGATGCATTTTAGAGCTGCATCGTGCCTTCCCTTCGAAGCTGACATTCACCTAGAAGCTGAGAAAAGTTTATCTCGGCTCCCACCCACTTCCCATCTCTAGTCACATGGTCTCTGGCCACCACGTCGCTTTCGATGTGTTCACAGCTTAAATGTTGACGTCTGTGGAATGCAGCAATATTGACATTATTGCAAATAAACTTTAGCCTTACAACTCTCTCATCAAAAGTGCACACATAATGCAAGGGTTTAGATAACTGTACAAAATAGCAAATCCACAAACGACTGAAAAACATACCTTTAAAATGCTTAAACAGCATTTTAAAGCTTTTTTGTGGCATGTTCATTTCAGTCCCCTCATTTAGTCTCCTCTTGCTGAAATAAACAGGCAGTTTAAAAATAAAAGTGTTGCTGCAGCAGTAAGCCCTGGCTGAGCAGCTGCTTCCTAAATGTCTCTGTCAAAGAGTTATGTGTGTGTTATGTGCTGTATATGCTTCAGTAGACAACATGAACTTATGTAACATGCTGGTTGATTGCTAAGTACCATAACTAAAATGTTGTAATGTTCTTCTTAATTTACAGTATTGTAACAGCCAGCCAAAAATCTAAATTAAAAATGCCTGAAATATATGTATTTGACTGTAACTTTCACATTTAACTAAACATTGCAGACACATGACCGCATGCTGTAGGCACACTGTGCTTTGAGTTTAATGAGCTATTGTTTAATACTGTTACACAAAGCTGAATAGAGCCTTTGACTCTGGCATGGACATCTGCTATTTGCAGTACCTGGAAGAGAAATACTGTATACTTTGGCTTATGTACAGCGTATGTGTTTAAGGGTGTGTGTGTGTGTACATAAATACCCACATGTGATTATCTGAGAGCATGGTTGCTCCCCTAGAGAAAACATATCCTAAATGACGAGCAACCAAATGTCAGCTATCCTTATCCTCATGTTCTTAATGCATTATGTATGAGGTTGTCACTCCCAGCTTAGACTCTAAGGACAACATGAACATGATTTTGCACACATACACCAGCACACTAACAAATGCATTAAAAGCACACACACACACACACACACACACACACACACAAACACACACGCACACACGCACACATACATTTATGCACTAAATTCCATCACATTTACACACTCAATTATATCAGTAACTTAATATGTTGTGTTCACTCTTGCCAAATGTCTATCTTCATTCCTCTTTAAATATGGTTTTGTAATCTCCCACACTTAAGGCTTAAGAAGCTACAATGGAATAACTATATTATTGTGTGTCATATAGCTGTATATGTGATTATTAAAATGTGCCTACACTCTAATGTTAGTCAAACAATCTGAATTGGCAAGCTGGATAGACTTAACAACATAGCCAGCAAGTATAATAAAATCAGCACATTTGAAAACACTGTTGGATTTAGAGCTGATTATCACATCTTTACAGCTGGAGCATGTAGCATCCTGTTAGTATGTGCCTTTTGTCTGGTTTTCTGTTCTTTTCTGTCTGTATATCCATATCCATACACACAGATGCATACAGAAATACACACACACACACACACACACACACACACACACACACACACACACACACACACACACACACACACATAGATGGAGATGAAATAAGGCGAAACAAGATGGAAAAACATAACTGTGACATAACTA
>VUQS01067106.1:0-25406 GCA_015108495.1 Heterochromis multidens | reverse complement strand
GTAAAAGAATCCCAAAAAGTTTAATCTGTTCATCTGGACGTAGCGTTTTTTAGTGGGAGAAACGTTTCGTCACCAACTGGTAACTTCTTCAGTCTCAGCTGACTGCAGGTTTCCCCAACCTTATAAACAGTACATTTGCATAATGACCGAAACCAGCACCACTGACTAACAATGGGCCATTTGGTCAGTTTCATGATCAATAGTATCCAAATTGTCATGACCATTGATCAATGGCCATGAGTACCATTCACAGAGATTGGGGAATGGCTGCAATCACAGCATTGTAAGATGGTGACAGATGTACCCTTAGTCTCAGTCAGCTGAGACTGAAGAAGTTACCAGTTGGTGACGAAACGTTTCTCCCACTAAAAAAAACGCTACGTCCAGATGAACAGATTCAACTTTTTGGGTATCTCCTTATATCTTAACGTGTAACAACAATAGAAAACAACAGGCAAAAACATATTCCACCATCTCCCAAAATCAAAATCTACCACACCCTATTTTTAGTCAAGAAACAGTGAGTAAGAGCTAGATCATGTAGAAATCAGATGAATCAATCGTAAAACCTTCTTTAACCTTTAGGATAAAAGTAGTGTGTCCAGGAGCTACATTTGCGACTAAATCAAACATAGTAAGGCCTGCCATCTTGTTACACTACATGTATGTGGAATAGCAATTTTCAACTGGTGGGAAAGTTCACGTCCTTTTTCTATCTGTGAAATTAAATTGCTTTCAAAATTCAAGTTCATCAAACTAACACAAAAAAGGTTTTATGTCCTTATATGCGTTGCGATTAGATAACTCACACTACTAACCTGTTTTATACATAAAAAGTAGAGAAAGGAGACAGGAGACGAGCTCTTCCTCGTCTGAGGTACAGGAGCCTTGCAGCAGCCTACCACACTCAGTACTAGTTCCCCCTTGTGGCGAAGCCACGCAATTACATCTCCATAACCCCAACTAAATTACAGTTGTGACCATACATCTGTAGGTGTCAAATTAACATTAGATCACTTCAATGAAACATTTATTATGACAATATATGTCTGAAGAAACTTATGACATATGATTTTTTTTGTACACCAGTTCTGCCACATATAGATACAGAAAATTAGTCAGTCATTTATGTTAATCATACACAGGTGCAAGTTAGAGGCACCATACAAGCAACATTTCTTCACATCTGGTCAAGGCATCATCCTTTTACCCCCTGGATAGCACTGTGATGTATTTAATTAGGTTCATTTACACATCTACACCTAGCTCAAGTGCCAATTAAATCATCTTTACTTTTCAAATGTCTAATGAATGGAATAGTAGTTATCTGCTGCAATATATTACACTGACTCAGGACTCTTAGGGTTGATTTGACCTTTCTTGGTGTTTTTTGGACTGTTTTCTGGACTGCTCAGTGGTTTACCAGAAGTTTTTCACATGTCAGTTGTTCATCAAATCAAACACCTTGGGGCTGTTACAACTGCTACATGATAGTGACCCAGCCTTGGAATACCCACTCTGACATGTGCACTTACAGGGAACAGGAAACATGTGCAGTACACAGAGTGGGAAATTGGCAGGCCTCAGAAGGGACGCACACTAAATTTCGCCCTGGCCACCCTAGATGGTTAATCTACCTCTGAATGGACCTCCACTCACTGAATCTGACCAAAATTAACAAAAGAAAACCAGAAAAGAAAAAAACAACAACACCAGTTTCAGACAAGTGAGACTGCAGATTGTGCAGGACAGATCGTGAGAACCTTTAACATTATCAGGTATAACTGGAGCCAGAAATAGCAAAGCTTTGAAAATGATCAATACATTTTTTTACTGAATTCTACAGCTACCAGGTCACTGGGGTGGAGATGCTAACAAAGGATGATGTGTTCTCTGCTTTTTAGCAACACTTAAAATCCCACATTAGCAGCTGAATTTAGAAAAAGCTGGAGGCGTTCGAAGCACTTTTGACTGAAGCATGAATTGAAAAGGGGATTGTATCCAGATGACCATCTCCAGATCAGCAAGAGGGGTGAAGCGACTTCATTTTGATGATGTTTCCCAGCTGAAGAACTAAACTCTCTTGACCCATCTGTCAATTAAAAAGAAATAACTCCTGACATCTTATAGGGTTTAGCAGCTACATATGAACTGAATGAAACAGCAAATAAGTTTTAAAACTTTCTCAGAGACAGCATTTTTCCTCTCCCTGCTGGAATTCTAAAGAGAGCAACATCTTTTACCTCTCTCACTTCACATTGGCCCTGTCACACTGTACCATGTGTCTGAAGCAGAGGATATTATGTGTGTAAATACACTCCTGTGTGACTAAGGCCATTTATTAATTACAAAGTATAGGAACTCCTGCCAAGTTCAAGATCCACAGAAGCAAATTATCAGCTGGCCAATTAATTATGGCCAATTTAGAGCTGCCAATTAACCTAACCCATGCATGTTTTTGTGCTGTGGGAAGGAGCCTGAATGCCCAGAGAAAGCCCACACTAGCACACGGAGAACATGCAAACTCCACACAGAAAGGCCACAGCCAGCTGGTGGATTCAAACCCAGGCCGTTCTTGCTGCAAGGCTATAGTGCTCACCAGTGCACAACCATCCTGCCCTAATCACCATGTCTTTGCCATATATTTTCTTGCTTTCTAAACGTCCCGCCTTTTAATGCACCTTGGTAACCAAGAAAATGCATGTTTCTAACAAGCTTCTAGCATTGTGAAAATCCCTGCCGTAATTGGGATAAGTCTAACATTTGACTCATCATGCCACCTCTTCCACCCAGTTGTTTTGGACTCCATATTTTGAAGCCTCAGCTTTAGTGTTTTGTTCATCATCATGTTCTTTTCATGAAGCCAGAGGTTACCTTATTTGGACAATAGGGTGGAGTGCTAAGTTCTCAGCTAATGCTGGCTAGCTTATTTCAATTCAGTTCAATTCAATTCAATTTTATTTATATAGCGCCAAATCACAACAACAGTGGCCTCGAGGTGCTTTATATTGTAGGGTAAAGGCCCTACAATAATACAGAGAAAACCCCAACAATCAGACGACCCCCTATGAGCAAGCACTTGGGAAGGAAAAACTCCCTTTTAACAGGAAGAAACCTCCGGCAGAACCAGGCTCAGGGAGGGGCAGCCATCCGTCGCAGCCGGTTGGGAGTATTTAGCTGTACAGGTGTAATGCACAGGCATAGATATTTAATAATTAGTGCTAAATAACTGAATAATAAAGTAGTGGAATTTGACTCAACAAAACTGAACCACGTCTTCAATACTTCACAGCAGGTCATATTATTTGTTGGATAATTCCTTTAAAGTGCTCTAAAAGGCACCAAAAGCACAAACACAGTGGAGAAGTCCCGTTCAGAGACTCCAATTAGCGGAGGTGAGGCAGACACCAATCAGGTACAACTGTCTGTGTCAGAGCACAACTCATTTGAAGTGGCCATGTATCTAACTCCATTATCCAGGTGGGTGAAGGGGGAAACTAGAGGCCAGACTAATTGAGACCAAATTCGTTTGTTATACCAGGCTGCAAACTTGCTTTTTAAGGCTGTGAAATTTGACGTTTTAACACGAGAGTCTACGTGGATTGCTAGCCTCAAGTGGCCATTAGAGGAACTGCAGTTTTTGGAACTTTAGCATTGGCTTCATTTTTTCAGCTCTGGAGGTTGCTGCTATCTTTCCAAGAGAAAATACATTTTCTTAAAACCTAATTGTGAATGCAGTTTAATGTATGGAAATGTAATTTCTAGAAAACAGGGCTGTGTGTGCTCAAATATCCTGAAGCTGCTGAAACTGTTATTTCTTCTGCTGTGCATGCAAGTCTTCTCAGTTTATACAATATTGTGAATCTTTCTAGCATTCGTTCCTATAAATACAAGATATCATTTCTTTCAAGAATTTCAGACCACTACAGCATGGTAATCAAACAGAGGTCCAGCTGTGTTAGTAACAACACATTTTAGAGCACACTGTAAATGCTGGATACATGTTTTGATATGACAGCAAAGAATGAAAAAGGACTGGAGTGCTAATCTTCCCATTGATGAGACTGAATACAAACTTTAAAGTTTCCACATCCCTGTGTGACTGTGACTGATTGAGTCATTTACCTCTACTTGTCTCAGCTTATAAAAAAATAGCTTTTTTCTTCTACATTGCAACATGGTTCTTTGATAAATTACAGCAAAGTCAGTCATTCAATGTCACCTGCTGAGCTGAGACACACCAATCACGACACGTCATCTTGTCAGTCAGTTCAAGATGACGGCTGTTTTCTCCTGGAAGCTTAATACATCATAATCATGCATTATGTCTTTAGCATTACTGATGAAATGCAAGCTTATAAATGATGAAATGCAAGCCTATAAATCAAAAGGACAAATGCATAATTTGCACCTTTTCATTACTTAATTTGTTTGCATGAATTATTAATGTAAGTTTTAAAATAACTGTGCCTGTGCACACAGTTTTGAATCTGTCATCATAGTGATTATAAAGAGGGGAAGCTCCCGTTGTCATACAGTCACGGTGCGTATCTTTGTCTTTTAGTTTAAGCATATTACTCAAAGTAATAATATAGGTACTTATCATTTTAAATGATGTATAGTAGGGATATAAAGCACATGCTACTGCATTACTGCAGTAGCATTGCTGCATTACTATTGACCCCTGTACATTTCCTCCTAACTGTCCTGCCTTTTTGTCTCAGTTCATCGTTGTGACTGGAGTCACATTTCAGTGATATACTTTAGAGTCATTATCTCTGCAGCAAGTAGACAGATAATAGATGAACATCCAACTGCAACTAATGCTTCCTTTCGCCACCTCTTTACTCTTTCCTCAGTTATTCAGTCTGGACTTACACTACACTAAGTGATACTATTGTATCTCTGTAAGAACCATCAGCCTCTAACGTCAATCACATTCATTATTTATCCCTTTTTCCTCTTAGGGCGTGGTACAGTATGGTTTTCATTGCACAAAACAAGGCTTTTTTCTGCTGCTGGCCCTGAACACAGGCACTAACTACCAATAAGATAGCAGCAAAGTATAGAGTATTGCTCTGTATGGGTACTTCTCCTAGCCCTGTTAGATAGCTAGTTAACTACTTCAGGTAAATAGTTGTAACCTTTGCTTTGACAGTTTAGAATTTCTTTTCCCATACCTCCCAAACAACAGCATTGTTGACCCGTCTAGCTGAAAATCACATGTAACCATCTGTACTTTTGTTCACTTTCAGCCTGATGGCAGTGTAAGGGACGGGTTTTCCTCAAGCTGTTGTTTTTCTTCTTTTGAAAGGTGATTTAAACCTTTGAGGTGTAAAACTGATTTAAAATTGGCAGGCTTATGCTGCAGTCCTACAGCGTGCCCACAGCTGGCTAGTATGCAGGAACCACAGACTATATAAAAAAGATGGACATAACTTATGGGTTTGATAAATGAAGGTAGTGGCTAATAGGTCACAACTGCATGAAGGTAAAGTCTGGTTTTAAAAAGCCGAGCTGACAACAGCAAAAATGCTTAGCTTGAAGCTTTAGAAAACCAGACAAACAAATGGGTCGCAGCACCTTTGTCCATCTTTTATATACAGTCTGTGATTGGACCTATGTTTTGCTCCACATTAGTCAGTAGCGGAAAACTAACAGTGACATTCTCTCTTAAAGGAAATATCAAAAGTGCAGTGACTGAATGAGAGATATGTCATGATGATAAGGAGGACCAACACCACCAAAATCAAAAAATTATAAAATGTGAAATAAATTCATTGTTCCATTTTCATATGCACACATATTTATTTACCTTTGATTCAATCCTGTTATGTACTTAATTTCCCATATATTTATTCATTTTGCATTTCCCCACTATTTATCTCTAAATCTTGGCTTTATGGCCTGAATCACAAGTGGCACCTCTTACTGAATATAACATAAAGTTATTTTTATAAACCATAGACCAAAATGAAAAAGGACAATAAGAATACGGCATTCTTTACAGTCCGCCCTGCGTTTTTGAGGTCCAGTTTCAAAAAGCTAAGGAGGTGACACCAAAAGCTTGAGGCTTCAAAAACAGGACTTTACTAACGAACGGTTGACATCACAGAGACAAAGTCCATCTATTTTATAAAGTCTATGAAAGCAAATTACCAGAGCAGACAACCAACAGTGTGTCATCTGTCGGGAGACGCAACAAATGCTAACAAATGGTAGGTTGCATGGCACCAGTCAGGAGGCACTTGGTGTACTTTAAAAAATGCTTAATCACCACATCTAACATATCAGAGGGACAGCTCTGGTTGAACGGTTTGGAGACAAAATTAGAGATGGTTTGGACATCTTGGACATGTGCAGAGGAGGAATTATGGATATATTAGACAACGGATGTTAAATGTGGAGCTGCCAGGCAGGAGGAAAAGAGGCAGACCACAAAGATTAATCGTAGTGAAGAAAGACATTAGGGGGTTGGTGTGACAGAGGATGATGCTAGGGATAGGGTGAGATGGAGGCAGTTAATCTGCTGTGGCGACCCCTAAAGGGAGCAACTGAAAGAAGAAGAAGAAGAAGAAGAAGAAGAAAAGGGTTTTCCACTGACTGGTTGATTACCATCATACTTTTCTCCCACACCACAACAGAGATGGCTGGCTCGAGTCAGAAGATCCCTAAGCTCTGAGCTAATCTACACTCACTAACTGAATGTTGCAGCAGAAATTGAGACTCATCAGACCAGGCAACATTTTTCCAATCTTCTATTGTCCAATTTTAGTGACTCCAAGTGAATTGCAGCCTGTTTTTAGCTGACAGGAGTGGCCCCTAGATGCTCTTTTTTGTAACAAGTGGTTATTTGAGTTACTGTTGCCTTCCTATCAGGTCGAAGCAGTCTCCTCTGACCTCTGTCGTCAACAAGCCATTTTCACCCAGAGAACTGCTGCTCACTGGATGTTTTCTCTTTATCGTCTCATTCTCTGTAAACCCTAGAGATGGTTGTGAGGGAAAATCCCAGCAGATCAGCAGTTTCTGAAATACTCAGACAAGCCCGTTTAGCACCAACAACCATGCCATGTTCAAAATCACCTTTCTTCCCCATTCTGATGTTCAGTCTAAACTTCAGCAGGTTGTCTTGACCATGTCTGCATGCCTAAATGTATTGAGTTGCTGCCATGTGATTGGATGATTAGATATTTGCATTAATGAGCAGTTGATGTTCTGAACCTAATAAAGTGGCTGGTGAGTGTATGCGTGTATAGATTGTATATACATAAACACTGCTGCACATGCACAAGCCTCACTGCCACTCTAGCAGCTGACCGTGAATATGAATAAAAATGGCCTCACACATCTGTTTGTAAACAAGACTTCATCACTCATTAGACCTGTCAGTGAGAAGAATGGCAGTGAAAACATACTTAATCTAAAATTAATGATTCTCCTTCTTACAACTGAGAATAAAAATTTTAGAAGTTTACAGGCATTTTATGGCTGCTGTGTAAATAAAAAGAATGATAAAGTTCATCCCTCATAAAGAGTCATTTAAAATTTAGTGCATAAATAATTTTTGACTCAAAATCTCACAGATTGCTGTGCAGATTTCAATGAGGGAAAGGCAAGAAAAAAAGTGCTAGATGAAGATTATGCCGTTCATCTTATATTTAATTTCCTCATTAGAAAACCTTTTTTTATGTGTAGAAATGGCTTCTATATGTACACATTGTTTATGCATCTGGTCCATTAACTTTTTATTTTACGATGAGTCATAATATATGCTGTAATTATGAAAGTTTACCATCACTCTACAGCTTTAAAGTGTTGTTATGTAAATGCCCACAGCAGTGATCACCTTCATAACAAGCTACTGCCTCTCAGGGTATTTTCTTCCATCTTTTTTATATCTTCTAAACTTGACTTATTTGCCAGGGAACATTGCAGTGGTTTTATTCTGCCCTTTAAGCTATAAAGCTGCCTCTAAACATCATCCCTAAGTTGAATCTCAGGTTGTTGGATGAACTGCTGCAATTATTTGTTGCTGTGTCATTGTAAATGGTTCTTATAAAGCACTTTTCTGCTCTACTTGAACACTCAAAGTGCTTTATATAACACATCACATTCACTTGATTTTTAATTCACACTATTAACTATTAACATTCACACTCTGATGAAGGCATTGGGGGCAACTTAGGGTTCAGTATATCGGTATCAGACTGGAACAGCCAGGGATTGAACCTCCAACCTTGTGTTTAGTAGATGACCTGCTCTACTTCCCAAAGCCCTTCAGGACAACAGCACTGGGGCCTGCAAACTTATTTTATTTCCAGTTGAACTAACTGAAGCTTGAGCCATTTCTGCTAGCTCAAAGTTTCTGTGCAGAATATTAGTGGATTCGGATAAGCTGCTTTTGAACCAGATGCAGGTACAGCCTTCCCCACTGCTGTCCAGGGTGACTCACTGTGTGGCTGACAGCACTTGACATGGAGTCAAGTATCAGGGTATAGCATCTAACTGTGAAGCGCCTGTAAATAATACACTGTATTTCTTTACTTTACTGTAAGAAGAATTGAAGATAACATCATTGCTCATGTATTTAGTCCTTAGTACTAATCCAGATAGAGAAAGTTTTCTAGCTAAACTGGAGGAGACGTCTGCCTTGGAAAATTTTGATTTCGTTACAGCTATAAACAACTACGACTGCAGAGTGCAAATTCTAGTTTTCTCACTACAAGGAATTTGATCCAAACACGGTATTATTTAATACCCAGATGAGTAAAACTTGATTTTGACTCATGTAATGGCAGTTATAATTCAGAAATCATGTAAGCTATCTATCATCATAGTGATGATGATATGATATCTCAGGATAGCAGATAGATAATTACCTGATATCCTGAGGAATCCTGCTACCCTAAAGTCAAATCCTAGATGCCAAACATCAGTGTTATTCAATTCTATACTTACCGAATAATCCATTCACCATCAGCTGGCTGTCTTTCGAATTTATTTCTGCCATCTGCCGGAAAAAAGCAGATCTTCCACACGCATACTGTACATTGCTCAAAAAAATTAAAGGGACACTTTTTAATCAGAGTATAGCATTGAGTCAATTAAACTTCTGGGATATTGATCTGGTCAGTTAAGTATCAGAGGGGGTTGTTAATCAGTTTCAGCTGCTTTGGTGTTAATGAAATTTTACAACAGGTGCACTAGAGGGGCAACAATAAGACAACCCCCAAAACAGGAATGGTTTTACAGGTGGAGGACACTGACATTTTTCCCTCCTCATCTTTTCTGACTGTTTTTTCACTAGTTTTGCATTTGGCTAGGGTCAGTGTCACTACTGGTAGCATGAGGCGATACCTGGACCCTACAGAGGTTGCACAGGTAGTCCAGCTCCTCCAGGATGGCACATCAATACGTGCCATTGCCAGAAGGTTTGCTGTGTCTCCCAGCACAGTTTTAAGAGCATGAAGGAGATTCCAGGAGACAGGTAGTCACTCTAGGAAAGCTGGACAGGGCTGTAGAAGGTCCTTAACTTATCAGCATGACTGGTATCTGCTCCTTTGTGCAAGGAGGAACAGGATGAGCACTGCCAGAGCTACAAAATGACATCCAGCAGGCCACTGGTGTGAAAGTCTCTGACCAAACAATCAGAAACAGCCCAGATAGCAATAGACTTCAGGGCAGATCCACCCTCAAGTCAGCAGATCTGCCCCACTGTGTCACTCATTTCTTGCCATCTGGACAGGATTTTCAAATTTTACTGGCTGCTGTCACACAGAAAGCACCAGACTAGACAGCAGCACTTCTCTAAAAAGGTAAGTACTGTAAACTATCCTGTCAAATATGCTTCATTCATGGAGTTCCCTGTTCAGTGAAATTATACTGGTAGGAGATAATGAAGGTAACTGCTTTGTTTGCTGTTTTTATCCAATATTTATTGGCGAGCCGAGTTAGCTTATAGCACATTAGCTACCGGCATATTAGCTAATATAGAGTGAAGCTTTTAAAGTTAAAAAAAGTTTTTAAAAAATGCCCCTCAAGAATTTATTTGGTAGATGATGTAATTGAGTTATCTGTCCAGGTAGTTGATGTTACTCTAGGGCTGTGCACTGAAGGATGTATTTTTACCCCTCTCTAATCCTAATTGCATGTACAGTTAAGCTAACACAGCCTGTTTTGTGTCTCCAAATTCAAATCTTAGCACACATCTATTAGGTTAAAGTGGGTCTCATCAGTTGAATTCCTGTTATCTCAGAGTTTGCACCCCAGTTTTGGCAGAGAATTGATTATATTTGGGCCATAAAAATATCCTGACTGAGCTATTAACAGTTAACAAACTGCCTCATTTCACGTAAAATCCTGTGAAATATTAAAAAAAAAACGTTAAGTAATCAAGGAGAATCTGGATGTTGATCTGCATGGACCCTAGAACATAGAAATGACATCAGTTTCTTTCAGACAAATCGTCTTCATTAATAATATTATACATCTACACCATATTGCCAAAAGTATTCACTCACCCATCCAAATCATTGAATGGGAAGTCACCACAGCGACAATGCTGATAAGATCAGCTTGTACGGAAAACAGAAGATGGGAAGTCCCAGGGCTAGCAGCTGTTCATATACCTAAATCTTAAAATCTGTGTGTGGGAAACACTGATTCTTTGTTATATAAGTCCAAACATGAATTGTAGACAACCTGACTGGTTCCCTTAGTTTTGTTCATCTGAGTTGCAAATAATAATTTTGAGCTCAATTGCCTAAAACTGATGTCGGAATGTCTTGAACTATGTTACTAAATTTAAAATGCTTCAGATTAATAAAAACAATGTTTGCAGCAGTTTATGACCATTTCATTTTTTAAGTAATTGTTCAGTAAACATTACACTGATGGGCTGTAACAACCTCACATTTTTTAAATGGAAGATTTCATTATTTCTGCTTAACCAGATAAAAAAAATATTTTATAAGATTTCCAGAACAAAACTCTGCTTTAATGTTCCCCAGTGTGAGCATTTATATCTGATCTAATATCAGCCTTCACTGATAGATGATGGCTCTCTGACAGCGTTACTGAGTTATTATTAATATAAACCCACTTTATTGCTTTTACTATTTCACATTTAACTAAAAATGGCTGGTGTGTTTCTACTACTGTTTGTGTATAAAAACATTTTGTACACACTATATTTGGATAATAATGACTAATATTTGAATAATATCAACACGTGGCCGAAAATAAGGAATAAAAAAATGTCAATTAAATATTTTGCTGTATTTTACATTTTCGCCTCAAAACTCCTGCCACTGTTCATTTGTAGTAATTGTAGGCTGTCAGTGAGTGTCCACTGTTTACCTCAGCTGTCATGTCTGTTTTACTCTGGAGGAGGCTGTAAAACTTTGTACAAGGAGTCCGATATGGGTTGATGAGTCAGTGAAGCTCACTTCTGTCCAATTACAGCAATACTGAGGGGAGTTTTCTGTCGGTAAGCACTTCTGTTTGGCCTCTGTTAGCTGTTGTTAGCCGGCATTAGTGAATCTTGAACTTGAAGTGGATCTTTCATTACTGAACTCCAACACTTAGCAAATAAAATCTAATACAGTGTGAGAATTTAATCAAATTGTTTATTACAGGGAAAGTGATTTTTAGGACACTCAAGCCTAACATTAGCTTGTGTAGTCCCTACTTCCTTGAGGGTGTTCTTGACTTAGCTACATATTGTGATTGTTTTTTGTTTTTTTTTTTAAATCTAGGAAAGAATTCTGTGATCATCCCCTTAAGTTGTCTTCTGTGGTCCTCCAGGACGTTTGGTGTTGCTGAACTGGCCAGTGCATTCCTTCATTTTAAGAATGTACCAGATTGTTGATTTGACCAGTCTGACATCGCTTTGGACTTATTGAGAATTCCACTGTAACGATACCAAATGCAAGTTCAACATTTAGAATCAATACCAGATCTTTTATCTACTCAATTTATCATGAAATAACGAGGGAACAGGCTTCACCTAGCCATGAAATTGCTTTCCAGGCAATTGTCCAAATACTTTTGAGCCTCAGAAAATGGGGGACTCTGTGTAAAAATGGCTGTAAATCCTAAACAGTTAAAGCAATCATTTTGTTAAACTCCTTGAATTAAAACTGCACTTCAGTCAGACGTCATGGTCCTGGGTGTGGAACCTAGCGTTCTGTTAAGTTCTGTTTGGAACTTTTGGAAGTTTATTAATTATGCTGTTTTGAGTTCTGTTTCCTAGTTGCTGATCCCTGTTTGGTTTCACCATGTTTATATTCTCAGGTTTTCTTAGTCTTAGTTTTCTTAGTTTTAGTTTCATCACCTTTTGCAGTCTAGTTTCTGTTTGTAGGTATGGTTATTATTTATAGTTTCTTCCATGAGTTCCAGGTTATTCTTTCTCCCTTGTGTTCCCCGTTGTTTAGTCTTCATCTCTGTTCCACTCCGTGTTTTCTTTCTGTCAAGTTGACTTTGGTGCCCATGTTCCCTTTTTAGTTATTGTTACTCATTTCCTGTTTTACTTTGCTAGTTAGTTGTTT
Source organism: Heterochromis multidens (assembly GCA_015108495.1). Lineage (NCBI taxonomy): Eukaryota > Metazoa > Chordata > Actinopteri > Cichliformes > Cichlidae > Heterochromis > Heterochromis multidens. The sequence goes on along the minus strand of VUQS01067106.1, from coordinate 12,858 downwards.
CCTGTGTCTGGTATTAAGTTTTACTTCCCCTGTATTGTTATCATTTGATTAGTTTCACCTGGTCCTTATTTTGCACCAGCTATGTTGTTTTCCCCAGATTAGTCTAGTCAGTATATTTAAAGGCTCAGTTTGTGTGAGTTTGTCATCATGTTGTAGTGTTTGTTCCCCGTATGTCTGTCTGTGAGCTTTCCCCTTGTTTGGATTTATGAACACTGCTTTCTACCACTTGATGAACTACTTCTACACCCAAATAAAGGTTTGTTTTCTGTTCATTAGCTCCGTCATCCAAGTCTGCACATCTTAATACACTCCACATATGACATCAGATTTCATTTGTTTGATTTAAAATCTATATAACTATATCTATAACTATGCATTGCTTGGTGACTTGTTTGTGCCGTTTCCCAGACAAGCACCTAAATTTAACTATCAGGAAACTATGTATCTTCTCTCTCTCTCTCGTGACACTATAAAGACATGTTGATTTGATGTCAGACAAAGTCACATGATTGTAAGCAGCTGATCCACTTTTTTTTTTTCAAATCAGGAAGTGAAATTTTTGAGATTAACAACTGCTTTTGTGAGAATGTCCTGAAAAGAAACCTGTACATGCACGGGGGTAACATAGAAATTGGATTTGAACCCAAGATTCTCTTGCTGTGAGGCAACACTGTGAACCACTGAGCCTCCCCTCTGCCCTAACATGAGATAAGGATCAATAAATACTCTGGTAGTAAACAGTCAAAGTTTCATACTTGCCCAGTTCTTCTTACACTACAATATAATTTCCCACTGGTAGATTATTTTCCTGATTCTCATCTGTTCCTGGTCTCTTTGAGATCTAACAGGTTCATTAGTGTAATGCTGTTGTCCGTCACATGAATACAGATTTACAGATTTTTCAATGTTTTCAGAGTTTGAACTGCTGTGTACCTTCATATTTCTTATGACTGACATTGACCTCACTCAGCTGCACTCCTCCATGTGACATCACAGCCAAGCTCTGTGTTTTTGCAGGTAGCAGTAATGCTGTTATAAAAACGACTTTAAATGTTATTTTAATTCATGCTTGGCTACATTTTTGTCAGCTTTTGTTGTATTCTTCCTGATGGCACTTTTCTGAACTGATCAAGTACTCATGGGGGCTGTACCTCACTACCTGACCCCTAATGTGTTTAAAAAACATGTGGTTGCCTTTTCACACATTGTCAGTCAAGTCCTTGTACCTGACCATTTTCAAAGGAGTGGTTCATCCCTTGAGTTAGGGTCTTTTTTATGCTTGAATAATTTGTAAGTCAGTGCAGGTGGCTTAAAAACAGTGCTGTGTTGACGCAAAAGACAACTTTCCAAAAACCAATTTTAAATTTTATTTTTTAGGCACTTTGTTACTAGCAGCCAAAAACACATAATTTGTTCCCATTTCTTTTAATCTATGGAAAATGCCAAAGGTAACAGTTTGACAAGCATAAAATGGTATTTTTGCACCGACAGGGTGATTCCCAAAGAGTTATTAGCTAAATTCAGCATTGCTCAGCATGCAGCATGTCCTTAAAAAAAAGTTACATCATGTTGTCATGGTCATGGTTACGGGCTGCATTTTAGCCCCTAGATAATGAAGATCGTGATAGAAGATAAAGAATTGGCCAAAGACTTTTGTGCAGAACTGAACTGCATTGCATTTTAACAATATAATCAATGTTATTTACTTCACCTTTGAGTGGTTTTAATGTTGTAGCTGATCAGTGAATCACCAGAATTTGGTGATACAAAATAAGCACTTATTCTGCCTCCTATTTGAGCTGAATTTGAGACGCATATTCACAATATGTTCTTGGTTTTATATCATTTAAACCTACATGACTCATACAAAGGGTAATGTCAACATTATCAACTCCCTTTGAATTAGGGACTTGAATTGTCTATCAGTTTTTGCATGTGGTATGTGTTGTTTAAATTAATATTTTAGTTTTCTTTCAGTTACATCTGTTTTTACTTTAGATTTTGGTGTTTTTGGTGTTCAGGAAAGCTTGATACATACAAGGCTGTGTTTTGGCCTGAAAGCTGAACCTGACAGTCTGGAGCTATGCCTCACACTGCAATATGACAGCTCCTTCAGTGCTGATGTGTTCCTGTCACAGCTGACAGATCTCTGAATCAATCATTCTTCTCAGCATTTTCTGCACCAAATGCTGCTTTGGCACCGTCAGACTGGTGGGATGAGAAGATGTGAATAATAAAACCAGCTCATTAAGCAAACCAAAGATGCAGTTTATGTGAAATACAATATGAAGCTGCAGTAGATTAATGAAATAGCCCAACATCAAAATTGTGCACAGAGGTGATTTTGTGCTCAGATCACAGGAACATTTCCTCTCATCAGAGTGAAAGAAATTTGTGAAATTGCTGAGCCCTCAGATCTAAAGAGTATAATAATGCTTTGACCAGGGAATAGTGGACTATACTGGTTCAAAACTTCTAACAGGGGTCCAGTCCCAAGAAATGAGTTACAAGAACCCCAAAATCACCTGTCTCACTGCTGTTTTCATGTCCCACTCATCCAGATGGTGGGGATGATAATTGGTGCTCTAAATTTAATGCAAGCTTTTTGTTGTTATTCCACTTGAGCATGTGTGGCTGTTTCTGTGCATGCACCAATAATCTTCACAACAAAAACGAAGGCACAAGAAGCAGAGTGACACTCTCAGCTGTCAAGGGATTGTGGTGTGTGTATGTGTGGAAGAGGGTTTCTCTAAGAGCCCTGCTGCCATGAACAAACAGGCATCATTCATCACAACACAACATAAAAAACTTTAATCCACCTCCAATACAAAGCAGTTCTCATTAACTCCATTTCCACATTTGAGTGACTAAAACACATTAGCACCACAAACAGTGATCAAAACATCCCATTTATCTTTGTCTTCCTGTCACCCTTTCCACGGTGCAATCTGATAACCACGCCAGCAAACAATAGAACAAAGAACTCACAAGGGAAAGCAGGACATCACTCTAAACACTACACCAAGAAGAAATGAACAAAATCTTTTTTGTTTTTTTTGCTAGGATTATCTGGGTTATTAGTTTTCCTTCATGGTTAAATGACTGTTTGACAGACAGCAAGAAGGCTAATACCAGTGGAAGGCAAATAGTAGCCCAGAGGACTAATTTGAAATGCTCCATTGTTTACATGATTCTTCACATCTCTTATGTGATCTTACAAGACCTTACACAATAATACAAATACAGGGAAAACTAGCAATCCTCCCTACTGACAAATGGACTAAATTTTAAGCATCATTAACTCTTTTTCACCAGCATGGCACTGCCAGTTAGTTCTACTTTTGTGCCTTTTGAGAACAAGCTCACATTCAAATAACCTCAAGGGAGAGCGCCTGGTGGCCAGGCCTTAGCTCATGGGGCCTGGTCGGGCACAGCCCGAAGAGGAGACATGGGCCTGCCCACCTGTAAGCCCACCACCCGCAGAAGGCGCCGTAGGGGTCGGGTGCAGTGTGTGTCGGGTAGCGGCCAAGGGCGGAGATCCTGGCAGACCGATCCCCGACTACCGAGGCTGGCGATTGGGACATGGAACGTCAACTCCCTGGTGGAGAAGGAGCCTGAGCTAGTGCGTGAGGTTAAGAGACACTAGCTAGATATAGTTGGGCTCACCTCAGTGCACGGCTTGGGCTCTGGAACCAGTCTCCTGCAGCGTTGCCCTCGGTGAGAGGCAGCAGGCTGGGGTGGGTATCCTGGCGTCCCCTTGGCTTGCTACCTGTACGTTGGAGTTTTTCCCAGTGGATGAGAGGGTTTGTTCCCTACGCCTTCAGGTTGGGAAATGGGTCCTGGCTGTTGTCTGTGCTTATGTGCTGAACAATAGTTCAGAGTACCCGGCCTTCTTGGAGTTGCTGGGTGGGGTGCTTGAAGGTGCTTCACCTGGAGACTCTTTCGTCCCACTGGGAGACTTCAACGCTCATGTGGGCAACGACAGTGAGACCTGGAGAGACATGATTGGGAGGAACGGCCTGCCTGATCTGAACCCAAGTGGTTTTGTGTTACTGGACTTCTGTTCAAACCACAGTTTGTCCATAACAAACACCATGTTCAAACATAAGGGTGTCTATAAGTGCACGTGGCACCAGGACACCCTAGGTTGCAGGTCGATGATCAATTTTGTAATCGTATCATTAGATCTGCAGCCATATGTTCTGGACACTCGGGTGATTAAAAGGTCTGAGCTGTCAACTGAACACCACCTCGTGGTGAGTTGGATCAGGTGGCAGGGGAAGACACTGGACAGACCTGGCAGACCTAAACGTATACTGAGGGTGCACTGGGAACACCTGGCAGAGGCCGCAGTCCATGAGATCTTCAACTCCGACAGAACTTTGAAAGCATTCCGAGGGAGGCTGGGGACATTGAGTCCAAATGGACCATGTTCAGCACCTTCAGCAACAGCTGCTGCACTGAGCTATGGCTGCAAGGTGGTTGGTGTCTGTCATCTGTCATCTGTCATCTGGTCCCGAACCAGATGGTGGACACCAGAGGTGAAGGGAGCCATCAAGCTAAAGAAGGAGCCTTATTGGTCTTGGTTAGCCTGTGGGACTTCGGAAGCAGCTGATGGGTGCTGGCATGCTAAGCGGAACGCAGCTTGGACAGTGGCTGAAGCAAAAACGTGGGTGTGGGAGGAGTTGGGTGAGGGCATGGAAAAAGACTTTCAAACAGCCTCGAAGCGATTCTGGCAAACCGTCAGGTGACTCAGGAGAGGAAAGCGGTGCTCTACTTACACGGTGTATAGTGTGGGTGGGGCGCTGCTGACTTCAACTGAGGATATAGTCAGGAGGTAGAAGTGAATGAGGTTCGTCCTCAGTTCCTGAAGGCTCTGGATGTTGTAGGGCTGTCTTGGTTGACACGCCTCTACAATGTCGCATGGAGATCTAGGGTGGTACCTCTGGATTGGCAGACCGGGGTGGTGGTTCCCATTTTTAAGAAGGGGGACCTGAGGGTGTGCTCCAACTATAGAGGGATCACACTTCTCAGGCTCCCTGGGAAAGTCTATGCCAGGGTGCTGGAAAGGAGAGTCCCTCCGTTAGTTGAACCTCGGATACAGGAGGAACACAATGTAGTTTTCGTCCTGGTCGCAGAACACTGGACCAGCTCTTTACCCTCTCAAGGATATTCAAGTGTGTGTCGGAGTTTGCCCAACCAGTCTACATGTGTTTTGTGGACTTGGGGAAGGCATTTGACCGTGTCCCTCGGGGTATCCTGTGAGGGGTGCTTCGGGAGTATGGGGCGTCTGGCGCGTTGTTACGGGCCATTCAATCCCTGTACAACTGCAGCAGGAGCTTGGTCCGCATTGCCGGCAGTAAGTCGGATTCGTTTCTGGTGGGGGTTGGACTCTGCCAAGGCTGCCCTTTGTCACCGAATCTGTTCATAATTTTTATGGATAGAATTTCTAGGCATAGCCAAGTGGCGGAAGGCTTCCACCTTGGTGGCCTCAGAATTTCATCTCTGCTTTTTGCGGATCATGTGGTTCCATTGGCTTCATCAGGTGGTGGTCTCCAGCTTGCACTGGAGCAGTTCGCAGTCGAGTGTGAAGTGGCGGGTATGAGAATTAGCACCTCTAACTCCGAGACCATGGTCCTCAGCCAGAAAAGGGTGGGCGGCCCATGCCGGGTCAGGGACGAATTGCTGTTCCAAGTGGAGGAGTTTAAGTATCTCGGGGTCTTGTTCATGAGTGAGTGGAGAAGGGAGTGGGAGATTGACAGATGGATTTGGGCAGCAGCTGCAGTGATGCGGACACTGGACAGGTCCGTTGTGGTGAAGAGAGAGCTGAGCATGAAAGCGAAGCTGTCGATTTACCAGTCAATCTACGTCTCTACACTCACCTATGGTCACAAACTCTGGGTAGTGACCGAAAGAACAAGATCACGGATACAAGCAGCGGAAATAAGCTTTCTCCGAAGGGTGGCTGGCCTCTCCCTTAGAGATAGGGTGAGGAGTATAGTCATTCAATAGGGCGTCAGAGTAGAACCACTACTCCACATCAAAAGGAGCCAGTTGAGGTGGTCCGGGCACCTGACAAGGATGCCTCCTGGGCGCCTGCAGGATGAGGTGTTCCGGGCATGTCCTACCGGGAGGAGGCCCCAGAGTAGACCCAGGACATGCTGGAGAAATTGTATCTCTCTGCTGGCCTGAGAACGTCTTGGTGTTCCCCCAGATAAGCTGCAGGAGGCGGCTGGGGAGAGAGAGGTCTGGGTTTCTTTGCTTAGGCTGCTGCCCCCGCAACCCGGTCTTGGATAAGCGGAAGAAAATGGATGGATGGATGGATAAATCACTGAACTAAGAGTTCTGCCATGAGGCAGTTGTGTACAATGGTGGACATGGCCAAATAGTGTTAAGTGGACTTTTTAAATGTTTACAAATATATGGAGGCCTACCTTTTCTTTCTTTTTTTTCTTACAGTAATGAAAAATGGCCATGTACACAGCTCAAAAAAATTAAAGGAACACTTTGAAAACACATCAGATCACAATGCTAGTTCCCTAGCCTGTAGAGATCTGTGCGTCCCTCCATGGATACGCCTCCACAGACCATCACTGACCCAACACCAAACTGGTCATGCTGAACGATGTTACAGGCAGTGAGCACAGGGCTCAGTAGAGGACCTTGGGCCTCAGGTTACCCGCATGAAGTCTGTTTCTGATTGTTTGGTCAGAGACATTCACATCAGTGTCCTGCTGGAGGTTATTTTTTAGGGCTCTGGCAGTGCTCATCCTGTTCCTCCTTTCACAAAGGAGCAGATGGCAGTCCTGCTGATGGGTTAAGGAATTTCTACAGCCCTGTCCAACTCTCCTACAGTAACTGCATATCTCCTGGAATCTCCTCCATGCTCTTGAGACTGTGCTGACAAGCACAGGAAATCTTCTGGCAATGGCACGTATTGATGTGCCATCCTAGAGGAGTTGGACTACCTGGACATCACCCAGTTTAATAAGGTCCATGTCCGATGCTGGGGAACCAAGACATACTGATTAGAAGTGGGCTACTGGAACAAGGCATAAATGGACAAGGACTGAGTACATGGAACTAATGGAATGTTACTATGACAGCCAACCCAATGAGAGAGGTTATATACATATATACACATATGGAAACTGTAGATGAGCAAAAGACCAACATCCACACTGACCAAAAAGCACCTGGTAGCTCAGTGCTATAACATCAATAGAAGAAAGCTACTATCGAAGCTGGAGATCCAGAGGCTACAGCACAATGGGAACTATACTGAGTAGACCATAATGAACCACCCCTGGTCGAAGAGGTCACTGTATTGGAACAAGATGATGCCCAACCTGCTATGACAGATGTATCTAATGAGCTGAGGATGAAGATTTAGTCAGTGTTAGGGTTGGGATTGGCACAAGGGCAGGTCCACCTAGAGCTGAGATTGAACAATATTGGATGAACATCTGGGAGAAAGGGTTAGGGTCACACAACACCAATCTGAAGTGGCTGGTGGACCCAAGAGCTGGACAGCACCAGGACCTGACATGATCCACGCCTACCGCCTGCAGATGCTAACTGCACTCCATGGACATCTGGTAGCACAAATAAGTGGGCTGCTAACAGGAGGTATGCACCCAGTCTGGCTAACATTGGGCAGAACAATCCTGAAGGATCCCCACAAGGGTACGACACCATCAAACTACCGGCTGATCTCCACAGCACAGAAGTTGCTCTCAATCATCACAGCAACCAAGCTAAGTGGGCACATGAGTCAACACATGGGTACGGCTCAGAAGAGCAAAGGAAACAATGCTAGAGGGACAAAGCAACAGCTCCTGGTTGATAGAGCAGTTCAATTCAATTCGATTTTATTTATATAGCACCAAATCACAACAACAGTCGCCTCAAGGCGCTTTATATTGTAGGTAAAGACCCTACAATAACACAGAGAAAACCCCAACAATCACATGACCCCCTAATAGCAAGCACTTGGCGACAGTGGGAAGGAAAAACTCTCTTTTAACAGGAAGAAACATCTGGCAGAACCAGGCTCAGGGAGGGGCAGCTATCTGCCGCAACCAGCAATACACCAGAACTCTAAGACCAGGCAGACCAACTTGAGCACCGCCTGGATTGACTACAAAAAAGCCTATGACTCGATGCCCCCCACATGGATACTGGAGTGCTTGGCAGTATACAAGGCTAATTGAGCACTAATAGCCTTCATCAGTAACTCAGTGGGACCATGGAGAACAACACTGGAGGCCAACTCCAAGCCAATCGCACAAGTCCCCATCAAATGTGAACTATACCAAGGTGATGCACTGTCCCTGCTGCAGTCTGTCAGATTTAGAAATTGTGGCAAACTAAACAGGTAGTTTGGAGGGACAGTGGATGACGACACATGAAAAGACACTTTTCTTCACAATTTAAATTGCTGATAAAGGGCTCTTATTGGTTTTGTTCTGCAAAGGTTTTGATAGCAATTACAGTAACAAGCGCTGCTTTTACTGACTTAAGAAAAATGTTTTGTTTCACTCTACCACACTGTCTCACTCATCTCACCGCCTCTTGGCTGCTGCTGCATGTGTGTTAGAGAGGAGCTCCAACTCATAAACTGACAGTGGTATCTTCCCTGCTGTTGTGTTATCAGCTTTTTTGTCAAGAAACACTGAGGCTGCTTGGGCAAAATCTTACAACAACTATGTTTAGCCCTAAGATGAGACGATCCTGTATGAGTAGCACTTGGTGATGGTGGGAACAGGAAGAGACATCCAGCAGAACCAGGCTTAAGGAGGGGTAGTAGAAAAAGAAGGCAGAAAAGGAGATTATAAGGAAATAACAAACAACAAACAACAAACAGGACAAATCACAAACTACTGGTGAGAGAAGACAAAATTTAATTATATGCAGTAATGCCATATAAACACATGGGGAGTGAAAAGAGGGGAAGGTGGAAGAAGAGAAGTGCTCAGTGCATCCAAGGAAGTCCACAGCAGCCTGAGCATATAGCAGCATAACTAAGCAATGGTTCAAGGTCACCTGATCCAGCCCTAACTATAAGCTTTATAAACAAGGACAGTTTTAAGTCTAATCTTAAAAGTAGAGAGGTCGTCTGTCTCCAGAATCCAACCTGGGAATCCACACTGATTCCACAGGACAGGGGCCTAATAGCTAAAGGCTCTGTTTACCATTCTACTTTTGAAAACTTTAGGAACCACACTTAAGTAAGCCTGCAGTCTTGGAGTCAAGTGCTGTATTGAGAAAATATGGTACTAACAGGCACTGGATACTTCCTCCTCTTTTTGAGGAGACGCACACACGCTAGTTAACAGTTTAACATATTAGTCACATTCTTGTGCCGCTTTTTATGTGTTTGATTCTATTTATTAATAAACTTCCTCCATGGCTATTCATTTTTAATTTGGATTTTTCTGCCTCTTTCCCTCTAGGTGACCTCTCTGATCTCCACTGCCTCATTAAAAAAATTAATTCCCTGATAGGCTCCCTTACTCACACACACACTTAGCTAATAGTGTGTCTTCATTAATCATGTTTATCTACCTGCCTGTCAACTACTCTCACCTTCTATCTAGCTATCCAATTTAAACCTTTATTCACTTAGCAGCCCAATTAGTCATTCTATTTTCATTTGAGATAATCCAGTAAGTTTAGTGACGTGGTTCTGCACAGGTTTTAGATGGCATACTTTCTGTCCTTGCTGTGTTGTCTCTTCAGCCTTGGAAGTTATTCTTAAAGAGCAAAGAATGAAAACAATGCACACAAATGGAGTGAAAAGATAGGTATTGTATCTGCTCAAGCCATAGCTACATGACAGCAGTCATCTCTTCATCTGCTGTCAGCAGCACCTTTCAGTCAGGCCCTGTCATACCTCTGTATCTCTCTCTCTCTTGCTGTGCCCCCAAAATACAAACACATACACACACAAAGCAACTCTGTACTCGCTTTTGTTCAAACACACCACTTTCAAGAACCATAGCAGCAGGTGATTTCATGAAGGCTGTTATTATTCCTTTTATTTGTGCTGCTGACCTTTCTGTTTGGAAGGCTGTATATTATATATAAATGTCTGGATGTTTATGCAATCACAGCACAATTTTGTCTTTTATTTATTTTAGTTTTTATTGTATTTTATTTTTTACTGTACTTAATAGTTTTGTCAAACTAGCTTTGGGGAATTATAATTGAAAATTATACAACCGAAAACCTATTATTTTTGGACATATACAGTATTTCACCCAATTCATTGTAACCCTTTACTAATCCCATCATCGACAACATTTTTGATGTAGACAGTGACTCAAGTGTAGATTAGACTTGGCAAGCTCATTTATGCACAGACAGAACTGCCCTAGAGCGACATGTTTTCCACATATGTTGTACTGTGTGACCATCTGACCAGAAGTGACGTGCCCTATGATGTGGTTTCTAGCATGACCGCGCTATTCTGTAGCACTGCTTTTCTCTGCTCTACTGTTTATGCTTTGTATAAATATAAATTAGCTGTTTTGGTCTATGATCGCCTGACGCTGTTATCTATCGGATCCTCTGTGATGGATCAAGATACCTCATCCTTCTGGCTCAGTGTTCATATCCTCTGCTGCTGGTGGCTTTAGTAGGCGTTCAGGTGAAGCTCAGACTGTTCTGGAAGCGTGGAGTTGCTGATAAGCGATGTCAATCGTTTCTGATTACATGGGCTCAGACGATTTCCATTGAGGGAAATTTCTTATCCCATCCCTGCTTGGATATACAGAGCCTGGATTTAGGAAACTATGTTACCTCAGGAGTGTTCATCCAGACCATCCGGTTTTGCCTTCTTTCTCCTCAGTAAGTGGAATTCACAAGCTTCACAGATCAAACCCTCAGTTTTTACATCCCCTAACTCGGACTCCTTCTGCTAATAATCAGACTTCTACCATGGCTCTATTTAATGCCTGATCTATGACTAATAAAACATTCTTGTTGAACAATTTTGTACTCTCCAAGAAACTTGATTTCCTATTCCATACTGAAACCTGGCAGCGCAACTCAGATTATTCATCCTTCATTAAACTTTGCCCAGGGGTTATTCATTCATTAGCCAGCCAGATATCCGTGGATAAAATGATTCACTGTTTAAAACAAACTTGTCAAAAACTTTAACGCTTGTGGAGATCAACTCGTTCACACATTCATCTCCTTCGCTTAAAGGACCTTTTATTTTCCTTCAACACTTCAGTAAGAGATGCAAGAGCTACCTATTTTTCAAATCTAGTTTCAAAGAGCAGAGGTAATCCTAAAGTGTTATTCAACACTATTAGTGACATTGTTACTCCTGCTCTGCCTGCTATCCCAATTTTTTCAAATTAAGATTGTGAAAACTTTCTTACTTTCTCTGCAGAAAAAGAAACAGTTATGTGAGAAATAATATTTCATCTTCAGCTTCTTTGCTGTCCGTCTCCAGCTAAGCCTATTTTATGAAGATTTCTGTCTCCGTTTCCTCTTTCTTTATCTGAGCTGGTTAACTTAGTTGACTCAATGAAACCATCCTCCTGCTCTCTTCAAATTTTTACTTGCATCTTTGTTCAAAAATGTCTGTCAGTCCCTCTGTGCTCATGATAATCACTGGTATCTGGTCAAGTCCCTGCTTATTTTAAGATTGCTGTCATCCACCCACTTTAAAAAATAATCAAACCCCTAGCTTGAACCATCTCTTCTTAGAAGTTATAAACCAAACTCGAAATTACTGTTTATTGCTAAGATTTTAGAAAAGATTGTATCTAAGCAGCATACAGTTACTTTGAAAATGACCACAGAAATTGTGTATTTTTCCAGTCTGGCTTTCATAGATAGAACTCATTCCACTGAAACAGCTCTTCTTGGAGTCTCCATTGGCATCTTGATGCAAAGTGAGTTCTGGTCCTCTTCCGCTTCTCTTGCCTACAGTGTGCCACAAAATTGTGTTTTGGGGCCTTTATTGTTTCTGTTATATCTGCTTCCTCTTCAGCACATTTGGAGCACTTTTAAGGACATTTCTTATCATTGCTATACATATGACATTCAGTTGTAGATCACTTTTAAGCCCCAAGATGTTTTTAAGCTACATATCTTGCATAGGTGCTTAGACTCTATTAAAAGTTGGATGCCTGACAATTTTCTCCAACTTAATGAAGAGAAAACAGAAGTCCCTGTTTTTGCTCCCAACAGATTTGTGCCTAAGGTAATGGAACGTTTAGGTACCTTTACAACATTTGTGACATGACAACATTTGCTAAATATTGTCATGTCACACCAATGCTAATTCAGTTGTACTGGCTCCCACTTAACTTCAGAGTACATTTTCTGGTTCGGACTGTTAAGGCCATTACACACTGAGCACGTTGTGAAAAAGCGAAACGAAATTCAGAATTTTTTGGATCCAAACTTGTCGTGTAACATATACAGTGGGGCAAAAAAGTATTTAGTCAGCCACCAATTGTGCAAGTTCTCCCACTTAAAAAGATGAGAGAGGCCTGTAATTTTCATCATAGGTATACCTCAACTATGAGAGACAAAATGAGAAAAAAAAATCCAGAAAATCACATTGTCTGATTTTTAAAGAATTTATTTGCAAATTATGGTGGAAAATAAGTATTTGGTCACCTACAAACAAGCAAGATTTCTGGCTCTCACAGACCTGTAACTTCTTCTGTAAGAGGCTCCTCTGTCCTCCAGTCGTCACCTGTATTGATGGCACCTGTTAGAACTCATTATCAGTATAAAAGACACCTGTCCACAACCTCAAACAGTCACACTCCAAACTCCACTATGGCCAAGACCAAAGAGCTGTCAAAGGACACCAGAAACAAAACTGTA
>VUQS01067098.1:0-18572 GCA_015108495.1 Heterochromis multidens | reverse complement strand
GAATCGCTTCGAGGCAGTCCGAAAGTCTTTTTCCATGGCCTCACTGAACTCCTCCACACCTGAGTTTTTGCTTCAGCCACTGCCCGAGCCGCGTTCAATGCAGCAGCCTCGGCAATGGAGGTGCTGAAGATGGTCCATTTAGACTCAATGTCCCCAGCCTTCATCAGAATGCTGTTGAAGCTCTGCCAGAGGTGGGAGCTGAAGATCTTATGGACCGGGGCAACTGCCAGCCATTCCCAGCACACCCTCACTATACGTTCAGGCGTGCCAGGCATCCTCCCCCGCCACCTGATCCAACTCACCACCAGGTGATGATCAGTTGACAGCTCAGCCCCTCTCTTCACCTGAGTGTCCAGAACATACGGCCGCAGATCTGATGATACAATTACAAAATCAATCACTGACCTGCGACTTAGGGTGTCCTGGTGCCATGTGCACTTACGGACACCCTTATGTTCGAACATAGTGTTCGTTATGGACAAACTGTGGTTTGCACAGAAATCCAACAACAAACAAACAACAAAACACCGCTTGGGTTCAGATCAGGCAGGCCGTTCCTCCCAGTCACGCCCCTCCAGGTCTCACTGTCATTGCCCACATGAGCGTTGAAGTCTCCCAGTAGGACGATAGAGTCTCCAGGTGGAGCACCTTCGAGTACCCCACCCAGAGACTCCAAGAAGGCCGTGTACTCTGAACTGTCGTTCTGTACATAAGCACAGACAACAGTCAGGACCCGTTTCCCTACCCAGAGGTGCAGGGAACCAACCCTCTCATCCACCAGAAAAAACTCCAGTGTACAGGCAGCAAGGCGAGGGCTACAGGAGGGCGGTCCCATGTCTCCTCTTTGGGCTGCGCCTGGCCAGGCCTGGCTCCAGGGCGCGGCCCCAGTAGCCCTATCCGGGGCAGGGTAAACTGTTAAACTCATAGGGGTTGTATCAATCCATTGTTTAACATATTGAATTAGACAGTTCTAGGTTGTATCTCTTTCTGGTGACCTGCTTGAGATTAGGATGTACACTTGCTGGGCACTTTGTTAGGTACACCTGTTAAACTACTCATTAACGTAAATATCTAATCAGCCAATCGCATGCATGTAGGTATATAGACATTGTCAAGAAACCTGCTGAAGTTCAAACTGAGCATCAGAATGGGGAAGAAAGAAGGTGATTTGAGTGACTCTGAATGTGGCATGCCTTTTGGTGCCAGACAGGCTGGTCTGATTGTTTCAGAAACTGCTGATCTACTGGGATTTTCTCACACAGCCATCTCTAGAGTTTACAGAGAATAGTCAGAAAAAGAGAAAATATCCAGTGATTGGCAGTTGTCTGGCCAAAAAATATCTTGTTGATGCCAGAGGTCAGAGAAGAACGGCCAGACTGCTTCGAGCTGACCCGAAGGCAACAGTAACTCAATTTCATCAATTTGCATCTCTGAATGTGCTACACATTAAACTATGATGCAGATGGGTTACAGTAGAAGACTACATCAGGTGCCACTCTTGTCAGCTAAGAACTGGAGACTGAGGCTACAATTTGAATGGACTCACCGAAATTGAGCAAGATTCAAAAAACATTGTCTGGTTCGATGAGTCTTGATTTCTGCTGCAACATTTCAGATGGTAGGGTCAGAACATGCCTTAAACAACATGAAAGCATGGATTGATGAGTCCTGCCTTGTGTCAACAGTTCAGACTGGTGGTGGTGTAATGATGTGGGGCACACATAGTACCAGCACCGTTTTATATGCCACAGCCAATCTGAGTATTGTTCCTGACCATGGCCATCTCTTCAGACCACAGTGTACCCATCTCCTGATGGCTGCTTCCAGCAGGATAACACACGATGTCAAAAAGCTCAAATCATCTCAAACTGGCCTCTTGAAGATGACAATGAGTTTACTGTACTCAAATGGCCTACACAGTCACCAGATTTTAATCCAATAGAGTAGCTTTGTGATGTCGTGGAAGGGAAAATTTGCATCATGCATGTGCAGCCAACAAATCATCAGGAACTGTGTGATACTATCATGTCAATATGGACCAAAATCTCTGAGGAATGTTTCCAGCACCTTGTTGGATCTATGCCACAAAGAATTAAGTCAATTCTGAAGGCAAAAAGGGGGCCATCTAACTAACTAAAAAGGTGTACCTAATAAGGTCTCTAGTTGAGTATTGATTAGCCACATGCAAATCCAATAGATTTTCAGAAAAATAGAATATTAACTAACTTATTGAAGTCTCAATACATGCAATCCTGTAATAAGCAAAAAAGGCAAACATTCCATAAAAACTGGTGGATGTTAATCTAAACCTAACCCTGCCCCTGAGTTTCTAGGGCAATGATCAAGTACATATACTTGGCAAGGGAACAAGGTGCAGACAAACCAAGAGATGTTCTGATCAGATGGTCACTGAGACTGGCATACTAGTCTTTAAGCTAACAAATCTACAGAATTATTATTCACTCTCACCAAATTTATGAAAGGTTGGACATAAGAAGAAGGTGGGATCCTTTTAGAATGTGTTTGGTATAAGCAATGTGTATATTGAATCTGCCTAGCTCTATTCAGTCATCACAGGAAGCTAATGTCACTGCTTTAATTAATGTTTTTATTTTGACAGCACTTATAGAGAGGTGGTTTGAGAACACTGACAGGATAGCCTGATGTATTTCCTATATTCAATGATCTTGAATTTCAAGGACAAAACCCTGTGATTTTAAAGGATAATTATATGTTTCCCTTCTATGAACACCTGGTACCTTATAGTCATTCTTTGTATTATGGTACAAGAAACTAATTAATACCTTTTACTAACTGACAGCGAGATATTTTGGTGTTGTACCATGATGCATTCATGCATGACGAATACATGCCACCCCTACTATAAAAACATACACGAAGTGGTATTCCAAAAAGCTGAATCTGTTCATCTGGACGTAGCGTTTTTTAGTGGGGGAAACGTTTCGTCACCTCTGGTGACTTCTTCAGTCTCAACTGACTGCAGGCTTCCCCAGCCTTATAAACAGTATGTTTGCATAATGACCGAAACCAGCACCATTGACTAACAATGGGCCATGAGGTCAGTTTCATGATCATTAGTATGCAAATTGTCACGTCAATTGTCAACTAAGTGGTATTCTTCTACCTTACATGTAATTCGATTTTGAAAGACATCTACTCAGCAATGACAAACACCACCATCCTGAAATCTATTTAGTGAAATATAGATAAGGCTTGAAACTCACCTAAAGGTTACTCATTAGCTTATGGGCACTTTTTCTGTATTTTCCTTTTATTGAATTTATTCCATTATTAAATTCACATGCACTTACATAGGTAGCGACAATCCTCTCTGTCCGCTTCATATGTCTGCGTATTTCACATTCACTGGGCTGAAGAACAGTGATGCCCTCATCAGAAAACACATAGAACATGTTTCCTACACTTAGCCCTAGAAATCAAGAAAAGAAGACAGAAAATATATTGTCAAAATACTTCTAAAAAGCAAGAAATACAAATTAAAAACATGAAAGAAATCCAGCTCTTGTCTTTGTGATGGGCATTTAAATTTTCCTGACAGAGGAGACACAAGAGACATGAGACACATGTTAGCATGGATGGGCAGTGTGTGGCTGCTTGCTGTTTGACAGTGCCTATAAAGGATTCTGTCAGCAACTTGTCCACAGACTTCTGCATCAAATTAAAGACAAGGCAATGTTTCACATGTAGTCCGCTTAGTGTAAAAACCTGCTGAAAACTTAGCAAGGACCATAATCCCATGTTAAGGCATTTGGATGAGCAAAAAACTATTACTGCTGCCAGAAGAACATCCCATGAACAGAGATGTGTAAGCACATATATACAGTGCTTAACAAATTTATTAGACCAAATGTTATAAAAACAAGAAAACACAACTATTTTAGAAATGTGTCAAAAACTTGTATAAAAGTAAAAATGACTGAATTCAGTGAACTGAGTTCAGTTATTTTTATACCCAAATTTGAGCTGGCACACTGGAGAGAAATTAATCAAGCAATTTTTCAGTTCAGGTATACAAGTAAATGACAAAAATTTGGTATCTTAATAAAAAAAAAAAAAAAAAAAAATTATTTTGGTAATTACCAATACTGTTAATTTAGGGCAGCTGTGGCATAAACCTTTCATTGGGTGGTCTAATAAATTTTTTAAGCACCTTACATTTATATAAGATGCACACAAAGACAAAAACTGGTGGCTGTGCTGGATTTTCAGACTATTAAGATATTATTTTTGCACAATAGTACTGTGAGGTATCAGAGCATTTGACTGCTAAACAATTTTTAAAAAATTAAACATAAGCAAGCATGCAATGCCTAGTTAAACCCTGCCATAAAAAAAACAAAAAAACATCTCTGCTCACATATGATCCTCACTGTTAATAAGGCAAAAGTACTCGTAAAAATCAAAGCGCTTATACTGTATTCTAAACAACTCTGACTTCTTTTCTTCGTCCTATGGTAAACCATACGTGGTAGCAATGTATATAAAAACAGATTCATATTCTATTCTAAACCACAGTGGGTTTTTCAGTGCACTAGTAAATCTTACTTGTGGTAATGTTGATGTGGTAATAATATTTACTACATAAATACAGGATGGATTTGTATACTGCTGAAAACCACAAAGCTGCTTTTCTTGCAGCGACCGTGCTGGGTCTGTGGTATTATTTGTAAAATACATAAAATCCCTGCTTCTGTGCAAATGTTCCCCCTAGGTGTTCCGAAAAAAAAAAAAAAGTTAGAAAGCACACTAAGAAAAGGATGAAACACTTTGGGCATGCAAGAGAGGAGAGCAAAACTTAAAGAAAAGTTTTGCTGGAGAGAAAACAAGTCTGTGAATCTTCTGGACAGCAGGGCAAACATCTTGATAAATCATAGCTATCCAGCTATAGGCTCTCTAGAACTACAAAACATGCATGTCATTTTCTTATTCACAAGAATGCAAAAGTACTTTGAGAAGTGCAGTGTATTACCTTCTTCTCTCCACAGAATGTTTGCAACTGCACAATCAGCCATTGAGCAAAAGAAAATGGGGGAAAAAAAAGGAGAAAAAAATTATTTCAACCCATGAAAATATTTATTTTCAGAAACAGGAGATAAGTTCTTTCATGCCATGTCAGTCCAAAATACTATGTTTGATAGTTACAAAATGTTCCTCACCGCTGTTGACAGGTCATGCTTCCTCTTAGATCAAGACATAACTCTTGTCTTCAGAGAAGACATAGTATTAAATATTCTGTTTAATTTCAACTGACCCGGGAACTCTTTCTAGGCATCGTTAACATGTCAAATGATGCAACATACTGAAAGACCAAAATTTTACAGACACCTAAAGTATGTGATTTGATCGGTTAAAACTGTTTAAAACTGAGATTACTAGTACCTCGTAAAAATTAGTAGAACCTCCAACACTGCCCTCAAAACAGAAAATAGAGGGACTTGTTCGCTAATCTTTTTTGGATAATAAAAACATGGGAAGAAAGAAATTTAACTCTGAATTGTTCTGTCAAATTAAGTTGTGTTTGCACCAAATAAAAAATCTATCCATCCATCCATCCATGTATGTATGTTTATCTGGGGCTGGGTAGCGGGGGCAACAGTATAAGCAGAGAAGCCCAGACCACCCTCTCCCCAGCCACCTTCTCTAGCTCATCCGAGAGGACAGCAAGGCATTCCCAAGTCACCTGAGAGACATAATGTCTCCAGCATGTCCTGGGTTAGCCTGGGGCCTCCTCCCGGAAGGGCATGCCTAGAACACCTCACTCAGAAAATACTCAAACGGGCTCCTGGCCAAATGTCCAAACCACCTCAACCAGCTCTACCGGCTCTTATCCTTTCCTGGATCACTGAGCTACCCACCCTATTTCTAAGTGTGTGCCCTTCAGAGGACGCTCATTCCTGCCACTTGTACCTGCGATCTTATTCTTCTGATCAATCCCTGAAGTTTGTGGCTGTAAATGACAGTAGAAATGTAGCTCCACCAGTAAATAAATAGCATCACACTCAGTTCTGTGGATCAGGCGGCAGTGGCAGGCAGAAAGATTGGAGGTCTGATCTCCAGCTGCCTAAATTTGCTTTAGGGACATATTCTAAATTATAAATTCAGGGTTTTTCCTTTATTGAATCATTTTAGATGACCCCAAAGAGATTTTAGACAAACCCAAAGGGAAATCATCAGCATACATATTTATGTATGAAATGTTAATAAATAACAAGAAAATGCATAGATTTCTATCAAAGGACTTATGGCCTTAACTGTATGCAGATGAATTGTTATTA
Source organism: Heterochromis multidens (assembly GCA_015108495.1). Lineage (NCBI taxonomy): Eukaryota > Metazoa > Chordata > Actinopteri > Cichliformes > Cichlidae > Heterochromis > Heterochromis multidens. Next base: position 12,255 of record VUQS01067098.1, on the reverse strand, counting down.
CACACATGCATTGTCACTCTCTGAAGGCCCATTCTAAGCTAGAAAAAAAACACAGAGATCATCACTTATCCAGGGATAATATTACAAAAAAGTTTTTGGAGTTGGCTGCAATGTTGAAATAGGCAATGATAAATTCTTTCTTTTATTGGTCCAGATACATGACAGTCTACACTTTGGACCCTGAACAGTTTTAATCTGCTGCCTTTCATTTGTCACTGACTTCACTGTTTCCTTGACAGCACCAACTGAAATGTTTAAATAGATTTAAACAAAATTTTATGGACTAACAAAAAGGTCAGTCTTGAGTGTTTCAGAAGTGTTCACAGAGATAAATGATCCTACCTAAGGGATGGCACTCTCAGAAGCACTTCATGTAGCTGCTCTGCTGTAAAGGCAAGATTGATGGATACCAATCTGAGTGAAACGCCTGACATTCCTTAAGTGCCCTGGTCAAAACTCAAAGACACTGTAATATATTTGAGGAACGACCTGAAGATGGCAGTTCACAGATGCCTCCCATCTAGCTTGGAGCTTGAGAGGTTCTGATAAGGAAGGAAGGACTAAACTTCCAACTCCATGCTTGTAGAGACTTAGCCAAGAAGGCTCAAAGCTGTAATGGCTGCTGAAGTGGCCTCTCACAAATAATTGTGTTTAAGGGTATGAATACTTTTGTAGATTTTAGTTTTAATTGTTAATAAATTTGCTAAATGTTTTCAGTTTGTACAGTAAAGTACAGATTAATGGGAGAAAACAGCAATTTTGTTTACTAGAAATAAAAACTGCAATGCCATAAAGTGCTCGAAAAGCAAAAGGGGTCTGAAAAATTCACAAAGTGACTCTATTCTGCATGTGTTCATAGAGAGTGATCTCTCACCCACAGGCATAATTATTTTGTTATTACTTTTGGTTCATTGTTCCTGTTCCTGGATAGTCAGATGGTTATAGGTTAACTGACTATTCCCCAAGAGTAGCTCTTTACTCATGTGAATTAACATCAGGAAAGAAAATTATAGAGCGATACAAACATACATGTCTTTCTTTTGGCATGGAGTTTGTGATGTGTCCCATAACATCAGTTGTCTCCTAGTATAAAAAAGAATGGGCTAAAATAGGAGATTATTGTGTCTGACATTCATCTTTTATTTGCGTCACCCTGTCCCAGCAAACATTGGTTGGTGGTCTTTTCATGTCGTCTAGTGATTGTTAAAAAAATACTTTTAAAAGGAAAGTTGAACCAATGGCGAAGATGTTACCACGACGTCAGTTTGAGCTACATATTCAATGTTGTCTTGATGTCGTTGTTAGCCTTTCTAGTTAGAGAAAGTTTGTGTTCACTAATTATATTCTAACATCTTTTTATTGATTAGAATGAAACTAAGGAAAAAAATTAATTTGATAGGAAGAGTCACAAGAGAAGAAGCACCTCACCTTGAGTATAACTCAAACCCACAACCTTTTGTGTTTAATTCATGTATTTATCCTAGTGTATTTATCTTGCAAAAAGAAGAGCATTCCTAAGTCTATGATACTGATATCGTGGACATGGAGGGGATAATTGTAAGAATCTGATGGGTTAAGTTCACCATGCCACAAATGAAACCGTAAACAGCTTAAAAGTGTTGTTTATTCATTTAAAAAAAAAACAAAAAAAAAACAGGCCCTGGTTATACTAGTCTGTCTATCTGGAGAAGACATTCTGGGGACCTCTGTTCACAACCATGTGCTAACAATATGTCAGTGACAAATTGATAAAAAAAAATTTTTTGCAATAATCTGATCTATGTTTCTCACTTTGTAAGAGATAGTCTGATGCGACCTCTACTCTACATGAAAATACATCAACATCCGTCTGTCCATGGTTACGTTTCTGTTGTTGTACACAACCAGTTTTGACCAGGGAAATGATGTCGGGGTTTCAACAATGTTTGCTGAGGTATCTGGTATGTGCGGATACAACAGTGTTGTGTCTGATCTCAGTATTATTGTAAAAAAAAGTCTAGCTTTAAAGTGCAGCTGCTGAAATGCAGCTATTTAGTTTGCACTAAAGAGCTGTGCCACATTGCTGCTTCACTGTTGGTCTAATATGAAAACTGTCTGGATATGGTTATTTCTTCTTCATTTTTCTACCATCTGAAGGCATAGAGAATCAGCTCACTGTCAGTTGACATAAAGCAGTTCTTGTGCTTATTAGGTTCAGCACTTACTGCATTAAAAATTTAGGAGATGCATGGAGCATTTGCTGAAGCTTGTCTGCACAGGACAATTTTCATCAAGCTTATTTTTTAAATAATACAGCTGTCCACACCTTGGTAAATGGCTGTGATTTGTTTGCATTATGCCTGTGTCCAGAAGTATAATTATATGGGTAAAATTTATTTCATTATACATGACGATCTGACAGTCTTTTATTGTGGATGATGTTAGTCTGGCATACAGTATAGCCTGTGTAATTAGGTATTGGTGTCCCAACTCTCCTAGGATTCTCCAGCAGTTTTTTAGGTGCAGCACCAAAAAACCTGTGTTAAATATTCTATGCAGCATTTTGCTCTCATGTATAGTCAAGCTCCTGCCTTTTCTTTCTGTCTGACATTCATAGAGGCAGCAATAGAGACAGTGCATCCAGGTGAAGTGAGATACGCTTGTTACTGAAAGTGCAATCAAAAAGCTTTGTGAGTAGTAGAACGTAGAAGTAGAAAAGCTTAAAATCTGTCAAATTTTACTTGGCTACCTGCTTAGACAGACTTTACTGTAACCTGCAGATAGTGAATCCACATCAGGAGCAGCGGGAGGAGGACAGGCAAGATGACCAGTGTCTAGTATTGTGTCTGGTCTCAGTATTGTCAGTATCTCAGTTCATCATTCAGTCTTTTGAAAATTCACAATATTTGATGTCAGGAATATTTTTTTCCATATTGTTTAATTTGCTAATTAGTAATCACAGGTGTTAAGTAAATCTATAAGGAGAATGGTGATTCACATTATGTAACATGAGTAATTGTAATAAAATCTTTTGGCCAGATTACCCCTACTCCAACTCTGCTAAGGTTTTATATTTGAGGACCTGTTATCACTTACAATATTTACTTCTTACAACTATTAAGATTTACGCCAACATTCAAAAGCATATAAACTCATTTCCTGCTATAAATAAATGAGAGCCATCTTGTTTTTGGAGGCATCACTGACAGAGAGGTAAGACACATTAAGGCTGCTGTGTTCATTTGTTTTTCTACAGTAAATAATGAACTGCGACTCTGTAGGACTTACGGGTCTTCTTAGCTGAATCTTCAACAAACAGAGACGAGATATCCTCATCCACTCCCACTTCGTTCTTGGCGATGCAGGTGTAGGCTCCTGTGTCCTCATAGCGGACGCTGCCAATAAAGAGCTCACTACCATTCGCTAAAGAAGAGAGGAAACAAAATAAAACAGGTGTCACACCAGCAGTTTGTTTTAATGCTTCATGGCCTGCAGTCTTAGGCCCAGAAAAAAAAAGAAAAAAAATATATATATACAATGGTGTGAAAAAGTATTTGTCCCCTTCCTAATTTCTTATTTCAGATCATCAAACAAATGTTCATATTAGACAAAGATAACCTGAGTAAATACAAAATGTATTTTTTAAATGATGATTTCATTTATTAAGGGAAAAAAGTTATCTAAACCTATGTGGCCCTGTGTGAAAAAATAATTGCACCCTAAACCTAATAACTGGTTGTGCCACCCTTGGCAGCAAGAACTGCAATCAAATGTTTGTGATAACTGTGAATGAGTCTTTCACATCACTGTGGAGGAATTTTGGCCCACTCTTCTTTGCAGAATTGTTTTAATTCAACCATATTGGAGGGTTTTACAGCATGAACGGTCTGTTTAAGGTCATGCCAAAGCATCTCAGTCGGATTTAAGTCCAGACTTTGACTAGGACACTCCAAAACCTTCATTTTAGTTTTTTTAGCCATTCAGAGGTGGACTTGCTGGTGTGTTTCATATCATTGTCCTGCTGTATAATCGAAGTGCTCTTGAGCTTCAGAACATGAACTGATGGCCGACATTCTCCTTCAGGATTTTCTGGTAGAGAGCAGAAATCATGGTTTCATCAATTACAGCAAGTCATCCAGGTCCTGAAGCAGCAAAGCAGCCACAGACCATCACACTACCACCACCATGTTTGACTGACTGTTAGTATGATGTTCTTTTTATGAAATGCTGTGTTAGTTTGATACCAGATGCAACGGGACTCAAACCTTCCAAAAAGTTCAGCTTTTGTCTTGTCAGTCCATAGAATAAGTCTTGGGGATCATCAAGATGTTTTCTGACAAATGTGAGATGAGCCTTTGTGTTCTTTTTGTGGTTTTCTCCTTGGAACTCTCCCATGGATGCTGTTTTTGCTCAGTCTCTTTCTTATTTTTGAATCATGAACTCTGACCTTAACTGAGACAAGTGAGGCCTGCAGTTCTTTAGATGCTGTTCTGGGTTCTTTTGTGACCTCCTGGATGAGTTGTTGATGTGCTCTTGGAGTAATTTTGGTAGGCCGGCCACTCCTGGGAAGGTTCACCACTGTTCCAAGTTTTCTCCATTTGTTGATAATGGTTCTGACTGTGGTTCGCTGGAGTCCAAAATCCTTAAAAATGACTTTGTAACCCTTTCCAGCCTGATAGATATTAGTGACTTTGTTTCTCAGCCGTTTCTTTAGATTGTGGCATGATGTGTTGCTTTTTGAAATCTTTTATCCTACTTCACTTTGTCAGACACAGATTTAAATTTAGTCAACAAATTCAATACTACATCTCCACTGTGTTAAAATTCTGCGGTTGAATCATCAATATATGTATCGAGTAGTATGATAGAACACTATTGAGATGAAGCTGGACGTGCATCTGATAGATGCACGATGAACCAAATATAATGCTTAATACAAGCAATGTGTCCTTACAGGTGCAGAGGAATGGATGCTATAGACACATGAGAATGTAAGCTATGGCAGGGGAGCACAAAAAACCCCCACGATTTGATCAATATTCTTGTGTCCATAGGTATCCTTATCTTGATTAAATCAGAGACAATGTAGTCACAAAGTAGCATGTATTACTTTATCAAACTCTCCTCTGGTCTATATCTGGTCTTTGTGGTTGATTAACATGTTTTGTCAGGCTGAGTGTATTTGAATATGAAGGAACAAAAACATTAAAATAACATTAAATTAATGTAACATCATATGGTTTGCTACTCAGTAAAATACCCTTTTAAAACATGCCTTTTTGTCTACAGGTAGAGTGCTTAACAAATTCATTATTCCACCACCCAGTGTGAGGTTTATGCCGCAGCTGCACTAAATTAACATTATTGGTAATGACCAAAGTCATTTTTTGTGTTTGTGAAATTATAATTTTAATGCTAAAATATAATTATTGTTGTTATCCATTAATTTTTTTAATTTACAGTTTTACAAAAAAGCAGAAAAAAATAGTAAAGCACATGATTATTTTTTGATTAAGATGCCAAATTACAGTTATTTACTTGCATTCCTGAACAGAAAAAATTGTTTTAGTGGTTGAATGTTACATACAGCACCGTACATACATAAAAAAAAAAATTTTCTCACATACTGTACAGCACAGCATTGTTTCTCTCAAGTTTCAGAATCACATTCTGAATCAATAGTGACAGGTAATGCTGGTGAAGTTTAGAGACAAAGGTCAACATCAGAGGTGAGCTCTCTGATGTTTGCTGCAGCATGCTGTAGCTCTGTGATGTAGAGCTGCACTCTGATCCTTCCTGTAGTACTCCATTGATCACATGAGGTGAATGTGTCACGGTGGAGACATAGGCATTGTCCTCTCTCACACACACAAAGGATATCTTCTATTTCCACCTGGTGAAACTTAAAATTAGCAATTTTAATGTTTGTCTTTCTGTAAAACCCACGATTTACTAAACAGCAATACAGCACACTGGTTTAAAAAAAACAACAAAAGAAAAAAAAACAGCTGTGCTACATTTTACATGAAAAACTATCTTAACCTTCTAATTTATGCCCACTGGGTTGGAAAAAACAACAGAGACATTGATGCAAAGCTTTTCACATTAGTGAAATGTCTTTTGGATTCTGATAATAATTCTCTTTTATCAGGGGAAATGTGTGCAATGCTTTGAAGTGAGAAGTGCCTTAAAGCACTTCTCATGTCTCATGGAATGAGACAGCATTATAATTACTTCTAATTCATAATTATGTTCTGATCAATTCTTATTAGGAACCACTGAATCAAACACTATTAAATTAATGTTTATATCCTCTGCATATTTGCAGCGCTTGTGATAATGTGACTGGTTTTGTCTTAAACTGAAGTGAACTTGTTCTCTTAAACCGCTCCCCAAAGATGGATTACTGCATAGGTGAACAGGACATGTTACCAGACTCAGCAGCTCCTGTTAGCTCTATTGGGCTTTAAAGCACCTTTTAGCTCACTGTTGTATTACATTTTTGCACACCACAACTGAACTGCTCAACTTCAAGTAAGAAAGAGTAGTTAAAAAAAAGGCTACATGACATGGGAAAGACTGCTCACACATGGTGATAGTAATTCATTAGTGCTCCCACTTAATGTATTATTGGTTTCCATCATGATACTCTGTGGTCTTATGTTTACTGCTAAATAAGTCAAATATATGGCTTTTTCATTCAATGACCACAAATGCAGCTTAAATTAATCGGCTATCCTTGACCAAGAAGGTAGGTGATATAGAAATAATGTCCAGTATTTATTTGAAACTTCTCAAAAAAAATCCATTGAGACTTCTGGGTCACAGAAATGATCTATAATGTCACATGTTGAGGTTTTCTTGTAACTCTGTAAGTAGTTTGCTTGATAACAAGCTAAATGACAGAAAATATGAGGCAGTGTTCTAACAGGTTAGAGTGTTTTCAGCACAGCTTCACAAAGCAGTTCTTCTCTTTACAGTTCAACTGTGGCTCGTAATCAAAACTTCTTGCTATTAGCTGTCAGTGTGTTGTTCAGATTTTACAGAGACCTATCAAAAAATGAGGATGGGGGCAAGACTTTTACAGTATCTTTATTACACTCCCATCATTACAAGTGCTATGTGGAAATAAAATGGTGAATTTCACTTCCTGTGCTTTGATCATTTTGTCCCCAACCATGTCTAGATGGAAAAAAAAAATCTGCTACTACTTAATTTACTTTTTCGTGCTATTCTTTTCACTTACCTAAATGTTTTTCATTGAATAAGCACAAATTATCGCTTTAAGTAGGACTACTGCCCCTTTCCGCTGCCCATATTACTTGGTAAATCTGAAACTGCAGCTACTGCAGTGTTTATGTGGTAGTGAACCTTGCAGAACCTCCCTTGTTTGAGTGTCTAAGGGTTGATAACAGGCTATTACCATAGGTAATGACCCACACACAGCCAATAAACTTTCCTTTAATGAGAACTAGGCCGTAAAAAGGGAAGTTGTGCTCCTTCTGTCTAATATTGAGTGTATCTTATTAAAAAAAAAAAATAGCCTTCTGCCCAAATAAGTTGTTACCATCTTCTGTCACACTGTGTATTTCTTTTTATTTTCAATCTCTTGATCTCCCATCTCAATCACCTTCAAAGAATAAGTATGTTTACATTGTCAGAGGAGCAAATGAAGGTAGTGGAAGGGGGTGACCGCAATCTTGGGTTCATCGCCTTGGTATAGAATGCAAATAAATTGAAGATATATGAGAAAATATTACTGTGGACAAGTGGAACCACTGGGTTTTCAATTAAAAAAAATGTCACGTGTACAAAACTGCAGCTTAATTTTCAAGCTTTGTTTTCATTACTCTCATACACTGTCATGGTTTATAAAGATTTATGCTTTTTTGCATAGTACACTGTTGCTGCTCTGTACTGTGCAATTCAAAATCACTCCACCGAGTTGTGACACATAGTGTCAACTAAAGCACATAATATACTGATAGCAAAACAATAAAAAACTCACCTATGAGAGAGAGCTGTTTGGAGGATCTGGGCAGCAGATCCATGCCATTCTTCAGCCAAAGGAGTTTGGGATTTGGGATGCCGTCTGCATGGCAGTGGAGGCTGGCAGATACGCCGGGCTCCTGGGCTTGCGTCTCTGGATATACCAGGATCACTGGAGGGACTGGATGCATATACACAAAACCAAAAATACAAATGGAAATAGTAAAGCAGCAAGTGAAAACATAATTACACACTGTTTCATTGGTAGACCGTAACTCCTGGGGGAATATAACACAAACACCCACACGCGCAGTGGGCAGAGAGGAATTTGTCTCACCACAGCATGGAATATATTCACAAATAACAAGAATCCAAGAGCTCTGGGCTGCTTTATTACAGCTTGAGTCCTGCATGAAATAGATGTTGGACGTATGTGCCACTTACCACCTCCTCTGGAGAGAAGACCATAAATAGATGTGGAGGAATTGAGGAGGAAAAATGAAATACAAAGTAATAGTTTACATGAACAGGTAAGATGTTGTTTTCGGATTATTGTGCTTTGCACATTTTCAACCTTGGGGCAGCTGTCAAATTCTGGCAGACGCTTCCTCCATGAGTTTACTTACCTCTCCCATTCAGCTTTTACAACTTGTCCCTTATTACTCATGTAACACAGTTCGATTAAAAACACAAAACTCATTTATAAAATAAATTCATTGTAAGAGATAATGGTTTCAATTGAAAACAAAATGACTTGTGACCCCTTACAGCTCTTTTTCATCTCTTGTTCCTATATTATAGTACTGTGCAAAAGTCTTGAGCCACCCTTCATTTCTTTATGTTTTGCTTCCAAGGAGGCAAACTTTCTTGTAATTTTTTAAAATGGTCTTGAGAAATAGTTCTCCAGGCCTTCTGAAGTTTTTTCGTTGGACATTGGTTAGTTTTTCAGTTCAGTCCTTGTACCTAACCATTTTGTTTTGGTTTGTTAAGCCAGTTAACAGTGACCTATAAGCAGAAAAAAGGCACCTAACTCAAGGGATGAATCAGTGTTGTGTCTACACAACTTAGGAAAGAACCAGTTTTAAATGGTAACTATAGGCACTTTGTTACTAGCAGCATGTTGCAAAAGAACATAATTTGTTGCCATTTCTTATTTAAATCTATGAGAAATGCCAAATATAACACTGTCTGACAGGCATAACATAGTATTTTTCACCAACAAGGTGATTACCAAAGAGCTTTTAGCCAAAAACTTGGCATATCTTGGTATGGTGTACAATGTGTCCTTAAAAAAAAATTGAGGATCATCTACAGCAGATGGACCTGAGAGATGCATCTGGCCCTTCAACTGATCCATTTACGGTTTGCCCAAGCCTCATTAGAAATGGTCTCAATGCTGTGTTTCAGCCCGTGGTGTTGGTGATCTTGTCAAAACTGATGAAGTTATGAATGCAGAAAAACATCATCAGATTTTGATCCACCATGCAATACCATCTGGAAAGCATCTGATTAGCAACAGCTTCATTTTTCAGCATGATAATGACCCCAAACACATTGCCAATGTAGTAAAAGCATACCTGGATCGAAAAACACACAATGGAACACTATCAATCATGGATTAGCCTCCTCAGAGCCCAGACCTAAACATTATTGAAGCAGTGTGAGATCATCTTGACAGAGAACACAACAAAACCCAGCCAGACTTTCAAGGTCATTAGAATTATACAAACTCTGTTTTTGCCTTATATACTGTATTATTATTACTGTATTTCCATTAATGTTTGCACGTGTTTCAATAAATCACACAATCTCTTTCCTGTTTTCCGTGCAAAACATAAAGAAATGAGAGGTGTCAAGACTTTTGCACAGTGTTGTTCATCTACCTCAAAGAAAGATATTGTAATGGAAAATTGTAATTAGTAATTTCTTTGACAATATTAATGTCAGAGACATCATGATACCTTCTTCTCTTATACCTTAATACTACTAGCTATGGCTACAGCTACTTCCCCAATATTGAAGCTGCAATATTGTCATTCCTCTCACCACAGCAAAGAAAGGACTTCTTTTTTTTTTTTCTTTAATAGCACAACAGGATGCAGACCGCCCACTTAGTATAATGTGGCACTTGGCTCATTTCCATTGCACCTTATCTCACCTTGTCATATCTTATTTGAAATACCTTGAATCCCTAACACAAACATTTGGTAATTGCCCTTTCCTGATCACTCGCCCTTCAGGCCCCCTGTCTGTCTCCATGACTCCCTACGCATCACCCCTCCCCCCGTTTTTCGTTGTCCACAATGCAGCTGTATTTCTTTTCAATTAGCAACTCAGAAGAAAAACAAAAACAATCATATTTATTGTGATTCCTCGATTGAAAGAGGCTTAATTTAATCATTTATATTCCACATTGGCCGGTCTGACATTCAGATTCAGAAAACAAAAGCACAGAATGTAAGGGGTCACATTTTTTATGCTACAGGTGGGGAGCTTTAAACACTGTTGCAGGTTTTTCTTTGGAGAGATGACGAGTAAAGTATAAAGGTAGCAGAGACGAATACGCTAATTTAGGTAATTATTATGAGTGAGGCAGTGCTTTGATAACTTGAGCAGGCTAAATTCAGCGTTCTGTGTTTCTGCTGGTTTGTAAATGAATGCTAACGTAAATAGCTTTTATCCACTGCACAGAATCAGCTGAATAGGCTGCATGCACTCACATTTCATTTGTAGCCTAATATGAAATTATGTTTTGCTGTTTGGCAAGAGTTACTTTGATGCAATGCTCCGTATGCCCTTGTCTCGTGAAGCTCTTGTACGAACCATGCTGCTTAGAAGGTACTTTATCTTTGAGTTTTGCCTTTCTTTGTCATATATGAAATTAAGCCAGATCTCTTTGGTGTTTGATTCTTGGTCAGGCAAACACTTTTTTTGTCTGATATTTGCCAGACTAACACGGAAATAGATAAATCTTAATTAAATATCTTCCTGAACAGAATGATTGGTTACTCAGGAAGCTATTGGGAAGATTAGTCAATGATTAGCATTAGCCCCAGATAAACAGACTAACAAGAGAGACAAAAAATGATCAAACAAAAAAAAACATGATCAACACCTAGGTCACAATTACTTGGGTTTTGACACATTCTGAAAACAAAGACATATTAATATTTAATTTTTTTTATGTTAATGGACAATTAGACAATCTCATAATAGTCTCATTGTATTAAGGATTACAAATACTTATGTTAGCTGAAATCTGTAGACTTAGCGGAGCCCCATGGTTTAGGCTATATTATTCATTTACACCTCCTAGTATTTCTTGTTGCTAGTTCGTTATGACCCGAGCTGTACTTTTGGAATCATTGTTATGCTGCTAAAGTGATTGGAAACCAGTAAGAAAACCCTGATGGTATCCAAACAATAAATGCTATGTTTTTTTTTTTGTTTGTTTTTTTTAATTTCCAGCATTTTGTTCACACTTATCTAACCACTGTAAGTAAAAAATGAGCCACTACTGACCATTCACCTGCAGCACATGTGTCTGATAGAGGTCTTCATAGCCGTAGGCATGGCAACTGTAGTTTCCCATGTGGATGGTTGTCACCTTGGTGATGTACAGGGAGCCATCGTCCCCAAAGTCCTGAGATACAGGGAAGAGATGGATGTGTAAAATTAAGTAAGGAAAGAGGCAAATGTAGTGAAAGGGCACAAAAAGTAAGGAAGAAGAGGGAGGAAAATTAAAGATGGGAAAAGCAGAGCAGGAGGTATAGGAAAGGGAATACTGGTGAAGAATGGGGTGCAGAAAACATCCACAGGGAGTGAGGGGGAAAAATGAAGGTATCTTGATAGAATAAATAAGGATGCTTGAAGGGAACAGAGAAACGAGGCACACAACAGCAGGGAGTGATGGGAAAAGACAGCAGAGAAAAAGAGTGATGCGAAAAGGACGAGAGACCATGAATCAACGGTTTCCCTGTTGAGCTGAAGCAGGCAACAGGGAATTTGATCCTCCTCTCTCCCCTCATCACACTGCCTCAGCCTGATAAATGGCAAGGGTTAAAAATATAAAGCCCATTAGGTTGATGAATGGAGCGGGTTGTTGTTGGTGCAGCATGCGGCAGTCACCAGGGGGTTCCAGCCACAGCTTAGGGTGGATTAAGGCATTAAATAGTTTGCTGTCCCACCAAGTGGCAGAGCAGATGTCCTGATGCAGCTCTGTCATGACATGGAAACCACAAATGGCAGCTCTTATTTTTTTTTTTTTTTTTTTGAGGGTTTTTGGAA
>VUQS01067097.1:0-25555 GCA_015108495.1 Heterochromis multidens | reverse complement strand
GCACACCTATTTTTGGGCAGTTTCTCCCATTCTTCTTTGCAGAACCTCTCAAGCTCCATCAGGTTGGATGGGGAGCGTCGGTGCACAGACATTTTCAGATCTCTCCAGAGATGTTCAATTCAGTTCAAGTCTGGGCTCTGGCTGGGTCACTGTAGTGATGGTATTGGCCAGGTGATGAGCGGTGCCTGGTTTCCTCCAGACATAATACTTGGCATTCAGGCCAAAGAGTTCAATCTTTGTTTCTATCAGACCAGAGAATTTTGTTTTTCATGGTCTGAGAGTTCTTCAGGTGCCTTTTGGCAAACTCCAGGAAGGCTGTCATGTCCCTTTTACTGAGGAGTGACTTCTGTCTGGCCACTCTACCATACAGGCCTGATTAGTGGAGTGCTGCAGAAATGGTTGTCCTTCTGGAAAGTTCTCCTCTCTCCACAGAGCAATGCTGGAGCTCTATCAGAGTGACCATCAGGTTCTTGGTCACCTCCCTGACTAAGGCCCTTCTACCCCGATCGCTCAGATTGGCCAGGCAGCTCTAGGAAGAGTCCTGGTAGTTCCAAACTTCTTCCATTTACAGATGATGTAGGTCACTGTGATCATTCGGACCTTCAAAGCTGCAGACATTTTTCTGTACCCTTCCCCAGATCTGTGCCTCGATACAATCCTGTCTCAGTGGTCTACAGACAATTCCTTGGACTTCATGGCTAGGTTTGTCCTCTGACATGCACTGTCAACTATGGGACCTCATATAGACAGGTCTGTGCCTTTCTAAATCGTGTCCAATCAACTGAATTTACCACAGATGGAATCAGTGGAAACAGGATGCACCTGAGCTGTGAATACTTATGTACATGTTATAGTTTTGGTTTTTATTTTTAATAAATTTGCAAGAATTTCAATCAGAATTTTTTACTTTGTCATTATGGGTTATTGTGTGTAGACTTTTGAGGTGAAAAATGAATTTAATCCATTTTGGAATAAGGCTGTAACATGACAAAATGTGGAACAAGTGAAGCGCTGTGAATACTTTCCAGATGTACTGCAGTAGTCACTGAGGTATGTCATTTAAAGCCACAAATGTTATCCCACTAGAGAGAGGGTCAGAGGATCAGCACAGCCAGCAGGATTCATCCATCCATCGTTCCTGGGAACATGAATGTCTGAACCAGAGTTCACAGCAATCCATCCATTAGATAGAAACCGAATATTGAATGTGCTTTGTGCTTAGTGTACATTTGTACAGCAGGTGCTTTGACATCCAGGTGAGGCTGGTGATGTTTGAAGAGGAATAAAGTGTGTGTTAAGAAGAGGAGGAGGTTGAAGAACTGCTGGAGGTGTTTGATCGTTCAGAAAACAAACACAACAGGTTTCAATGGAGAAAAGAGCCTTTGCACAACTGCGGAAACATACACGACTCAAAAGCAAATGTTTATCTTTATAAATGTTTAATTAGCTTTCATGTAATTACACACACACATTCACACACAGTCAGTTTGAATAAAACAGATGAATGTCAGCATGAGCTCAACATGGTCGCATGCCAAATGGATTTTTCCAAGGCATTCTTCTCTCTGCAGCAGCTGTTTACATTTTACATTCCAGTGAACACAATTCCTCTTGTGATTCCTATTAGTCCTATTACAATGACAGTAATTGTTGCTTTTTACCTTACCATACTAAAAACATGCTTAAACTACTGAGGTTTTCTATTCTAACTAATACTACTATTCAAAGAAAAAAGTAAATTAATTGCCTCATAGTTTACATGCCTCCTAAAATTCCAGATATTTCCTTCAACAGTTGGTGGAAACCTAAAAAAGCTTATCATGGAGTAATGTGGGATCTGTGCTTCTGTGTGTGTATCTATTTGCTTAGCTTTTTGGCTATGTAAAGAGAAGGGTTATGGAAATTCAACTTACATGCAGTCCTTTAAAAAGGTCTGCTGCCATGTTGGTTTTTTGGAGCCAGAAGTGGCCATTAAATAAGAGGGTGAAGTGCCAAGTTATCAACGAAGGTAGCAAGATTGGTTAGTTAAACTGTACGAGTGCAAAGCAGACACATACCTGCTTATTTGTGCTAAGTAACAGTCTAATAAGAAGTAACTCAAATTGGTGGAGGTGGGTGAGTGATTGGCTGCAGCTAACTGCATCAGCAAATCCAGGTAATCAAAGCAGCCTAACTTTAAAGACCTAAACTGTTCTTTGTAGCAGAGCATGCCTTTTGCTGCTGTAAGGTTGGAAATTTTAGCCAGGAGTCTGTGGGGCTTGACTCACTTTTAGACCCAGCCTGAAGTAAGCGTTAGAGGAGTGCAGTTTTCTGCACTTCCACATTAGTTAAATCTTTCAAGTTGCTGCTTGGCTGTTCCACATATTTTTGACACTATCCAGTGACAATATAGCTATAGCATATAGATGTGGCTTTGCAAAGCTCTGCATAGCACCTTTACACCTACCACCATGCACAGTGCTAAAGATTCCAAATGAATGATGGTGTTGCTCTGTAACTGCAGCATGTATAAAATATGTTTGTTACTATACACTTCAATTTTGCTTCTGCTTCCCCCAATGGGTCAAAAAATAGATTTTAAAGTAATTTGAGTGATTTTCTCACTGAAGATAACATAAATTCTCTCCATTCCTCTGCTTAACAGCATTTTCTGACCTCGTAACCTGACCCTGGTGTCCTCCAATGTTCCAAATGCGATGACCTATCTTCATCCTTGTAACTACACCCTTCACAATGGTCAGTTAATAAGCCCGCTAATCTTACAGTCCGCCACCAAACCTACCACCTCCCCTGTCCTCGACTGCCTCATCAGCTGCAGGGATGCATGTGATGGGCAGCGTCTCCCAGGCCAATGTGAGCCAAGATTTCTTCGTCCGAGAAGAGGATATAGCCATTGCTGTGCCGACGTCTCCTCCTTCTCCTCCTCATCCTCCTTCGAGATATTCTGACATTGAAGATAACCAGATTAAATCACCTGATATTCCTGCACCTCCTCCCCCGCCTCCTCCCCCCATACCGCCTCTGCTACCAGGGCTTGGACACCCCACGGGTGGCCTGAAGATGAAGAGGAGGGTGAGGAGTTTTTTCTGGAAAACAATTCCAGAGGAGCAGGTAGAGTTGCTGCTTTACATTTATCTAAGCACATTGTTTTACCATATATCCTGTGTGTGTGTGTGTGTGTGTGTGTTGGTTTGCTTGCTGGCAAAAGTAAATGATGACTCAAGTATGACTAAGCACTTCTCTGAAAACACTTGAGTCTGAAGAGAGATTCAGCACATTCATAAACCAGCTATTACATTAGTAAAATCTGTGACACAGGTAAAGGGACGGCCCAACCTGTGGACTCAAGGCCGAGTGAAGCAGAAATACCAGATTGACATCCAGACTGTCGAGGAGCTGTTCGGCCAGCATGACAGTCAATCAAACATCCTGGCAACGCCCACCAGGGGAGGGAAGACCAGCAGCTCATTCAGAGAGACCAAACAGGAGGTGTGTTTTTGATGCAGGGTGGCGTGTGCTGCTGTTTGTTGAAGGCATGAAGGATGGAGGTGAAGTGTGTGTGGACAGTTTCCACCAGGGCTTTGACCTCAGACTGACACCTACTCACCTCCTCTCTCTCTCTCTCTCTCTCTCTCTCTCTCTCTCTCAGGTCTCCATTCTAGATGCTAAGCGAGGGATGAACATTGCAATTTTTCTCAAACAGTTCAAGAGGTAAATCTCACTTTGAGACTACGATCACAAACACACACACACAGTTTTTTTTCACCCCTGCTCATATTGCTCATTAATCCCTGGAGTATTTTCCTACATGTATCACCTTAAATGCAACATGAATGCCAAAAATTTGCCAGTTTTCAGTGAGAGTAAATGCAGAATTTTGAGTTTTTTAAACTGTGAAATAGACAACAAAGACAGACGGAACATTTATTTATTTATGTATTTTTAATCTTTTAAATGGTTGTTCACTGCTGCCTCTGTTCGTATTTCATGACAAGAAGCAGGGGGAGCATCCCAGTACTAATTTCTGACTAAAAGTAAATTCAAGTGGATTAAAAAATGACAGGCAAGCTTGTACTTTAAAGGTCACAGGTTTGATTCCCAGAGAAGAAAAGAAAAGGAAGGTCATGACCAGGAATTTTAAATCTAGACAGTGATGTCATGCCAGCCTCTGTTGAGAATAATGTGAGTGTGACACAGCATGACTATGACAAAAGGACTGTCAGATGGAGATGGGAATTTTATTAGCTGACGGAGTGTCAAAAAGGGTGTTGGCGTGTGTCTGCGATGCCATAGTGTAACGTGTTTCCTCACCCTCATCCTGAGGTGTTGGATAAACAGATGTGATGATGAAGGCAGGTTTTATATCGACTCAAAACTGACACACTATAGACATGTGACCATATGTCAGATTAAAGGAAAGGGCTGACGTCTATGGACAGATTATATAATAAGGGACCTAAGAGGTCAAGTGAACAGAGTTGCAAAATGGCAACAAGAAAAAATAAATTGAACACAAAAAAAGATGCAAATTAGTAACTTTATGGATATTAAATGACCACAAATTGACACATAATGGCTACAGGGAGAATGACTAGACTGCAAACTACAAAATAGCCACTTAAATAGACTGCCAAATGGTGAAGAGGCATAAAGTCGCTACAAAGGGACACAAAATGACCACAGATACTTACGTTGACCAAAAAGAGATACAAAATGGGACAAAACAGCTGGAAAGTGATATCCAACAATCACAAAGAAAGAGACACAAAACAGCTGCAGAAACATGGAAAACTGTGATTAAGCTGCAACATTACTTCAGCAAAAATGTAAAACAATCAGAGATGTACACCGACTACAACGAAACACGAGGTTGTTGTTTGTGTGTCCTTGAGCCTGATTTCTCAGCCCTCCGTACGAGGGTTGGTGGGCTTTCACATTTCATTCTTCAGGGGCCTGCTGTCTTGTAACCCATTCACGTGAGGTCACAGCAGCGCTGCTTGATAGAATTAATGCATTTATAATGTTGATAGATACATATTATACCGATTAATGATTTCATTTAATCAAAAGAATAAAAGCATATGCCTTAATCTAAACCCTTCTTCCATTTTTTTACATTTTCACCCTGCTGATGATTTCACATCCTCACTAGAGGTCAATATTCAGATAGGGAGGGAAGCATAAAGGTGTCCATAAGAGGTTGGGTTTAGTAACCGGAAGGGAAGCTTAGAGAGTGTCTTAAATGTGTTGAAGTTGTATCAACCAGGTCAACATGTTCAGACTGAGTGTTTACCAAACACACTGGTAGACATACAGGCATGTGGGAGACAGAGAGAGCATAAATGTACAGCAGCTATACCTGAAGTCACTTAGAGAGGAATCTGGGTTGTATTCACATCATTTTATGTTCAGGGTACACAATGTCCATGAAAAATCTGTCATTCATTTTCAGCTGAAGGTAAGGTTTTGCAGCAGTTTTAACACCTAATTAGAAGTGCTATTAGTTTCTCCTTGTTTCCCTTCCTTCATGATATCCACCTTTCCATTAGAGTTAGGTGACTTAACAAACAAAAAAACATCCTTCTGAAAATAGTCAGGTACAAAGACTGAAAATGAGTGAAAAAGCAGCCAAAGTCCAAAGAAAAGCTTTGAAAGACCTTCAGAAAGCCTGGAGAATTATTGCTCAAGACCGCTTAAAAAATACAGCAAAGTCTGGCTTCTTTGAAACAAAATATAAAGAAATGAGGGTTGGCTTGAGACTTTTGCACAGTACTGTAAATAGCTTACTTCTACTTATTGTAGAAAGCCAACCAAACTTACTGTAGAAAATTCATATTTTAGACTATCATGCATTTTCCTGTAATAACCAGTTTTCAGCACCCCAAAACGCCCCTGCTTAAACTGTCAGTGTGAATTCACACTGCATTATTTTATTGTACTGATGAGTGCAGACTACCATCGTCAAAAGAAAATTATGATTTCCTACATTCTAAGTATAAGGCAGGGAGCGCAGCAGCACGACCCTGCACCGAACCAAACCAAACAGAATCAATTACAACAGATAAGACAATGATTAAATGATAGAATCAAAGGAGGAGCTGGGGTGGGGGTGGGTTGCAAAGAGGCTTGCAGATGTGCAGACAAAGTAGCCCACCACATACAAAATAGCCAACTGGATAGATGGAGATCAGCTAAGCCATCAGCTGATGTGGGCTGTTATTGAGATCAATGCCAAGACTAAACTTCATATCCTATCTGAATGCTTTGGTTCAGTAGAATATAGGATATATTTACCTGCGTACACTCACTCACTGCATACACTGTTTTATGGAAAAATAGAAAACTAAACTGAGCGTCAAAACCAAACTGTCTTTTTGAGATTAATTGAACGAAACTTTTGCAAAGGGAAAAATACAGCATCAACAGTCTTAATATCAGCATTGATACAGAATAGAAAAATAACAGCTCCTTTATACTCAAGTGTGGATACAATTCAGTTTCTCTGCCACTGTAGGAGTGTTCTTTACACAGTCATGGAAACACCTGCTTGATAACAAAGACACAGAAAGCGCCTCATGACCTTGAATACAGCTTACTAGCAGCTTTGTTACATCTTTGCACACACACCCTTTGTATGAGAAAGTTTCTATCACATAGCAGGAGTACAATAGGTTGGAACACAAATTTTCCATCACAGTATTTATTTATGGAGGTTATCTTTAGCTTTTGCTCAGACATCCACCTTAGAGGTTGAAATAAACTGGAATCTTCTTTAAGACTAATGTTCAGCTGTTGTCTCAGGCCACTTCTTAAATGGATGAACATTGAAAAATAAAATGAAATTATCAGTTAAAAAAGCAAAAGATCACAGTTCACACAGAGATGAAACGGTTTCTTAAATTTGTTTGTTTTGTTTTATTGTTTTTATTTTAACCTGACTGCGTGAACTGAGAGTACCTTATACATGTGCAGATGGTAATTAAATCTCTTGAATCTTGAGGAAAAACAAATGTGTTAATTTTATGCTGATTTCTTTTGTAATTTTAGCACATTTAGAGAGGATTTTATCGCTGCACACACTAAATTTAAGCATCTTCTTCCTCCAGGTCCAATGAAACCATAGTAGACGATATCCGCCATGGCAACAGTGAGGGTTTTGGGGCGGAGCGTCTGAGAGACCTGCTGAAACTGCTGCCGGAGTCAGATGAGGTGACACACACACACACACACACACACACACACTTACACTAAATGACTGTGTTTTTACCTGATTCATCCCTTTGCTCTCATGAAGGTGAAGAAGCTGAAGGTGTATCGAGGTGAAGTCTCTAAGCTCCCATTGGGCGATTCCTTCATGTACCTGCTGATTCAGCTGCCCAGGTGAGCTGTGAACTTTTATTGAGTCATTCAGTTTTATGCTACATTAAACTTCCACTGCACTACGTTTCATGAACTACAATTAAACCCTCGTGATCTTTTTTTTGAAAATTTCAGGTGTTTTAATTTGTAAATTAGTTCATTTTTGCTATTATCTGTATTTTTTTAATAGATTCTGAAATTCTATTATTTATAAGTACTTCTTGATTATTTTAAGTTGTCCCCTTCAAATTGATATTTATTTTATAAACTCCTTTTTTTAATTCCTCTTTTTATTGCCTTTAAAATATCACATAATGACAAAATTTGCATAATGGTCTGCTTGTTAATGGAGTATTTAATATATTCACAAACACATGTTTTGTCTGTTTTGATTGCATATTTATTTATAAATTAATGAACTGGACTTCCATATAAAAAGGCAAAATAATTTTTTGTAAAGCAAAGGAAAATGACAATATTATATATTATATATTATCTGGACTAAACAAACTGCATATAAATTAGATAAAATTACCAGTAAAATGCTGCTAAGATATTAGCAATAATCAATCAATTAAACTTAATTTGTATATTCTTTTTTTTTAATAATTATGTCATAATTGAATAATGACAAAAGCAAAACCAGCAATAAAGAATACAACAAGACAGTTTAAATTAAAAATCAATAAATAAGTAATTCAAATAAAATAAATAATAACCTTTCAAATTAAATCCCTGGGTCATTGTTTACACAAGATTTTAAATGCAAAACTGTCCATGTAATGGAATACTTTTGAAAATACTTTTACTTAAGTAAAGTGTCTGAGCTCTGTTTCACCATTCAAACTGTGGCTGTAGCTCAGGAGGTAGAGCAGGTTATCTACTTATCGGAAGGTTGGTAGTTCGATCCCTGGCTGCTCCAGTCTGCGTGCCGGAGTGTCCTTGGGTAGATACTGCCCCGATGCATTCATTGAAGTGTGAATGTTAGATAGAATGAAGTGCTTGGGTGAACGAGGCTTGTAGTATAAAGCGCTTTGAGTGCTCAAGCAGAATAGAAGAATGTACCAGTACCAGTTTATTTACCATTGCAGGCACGGGCAAAGTTCATTTTTGTAGTACTTGTACTGTAGTATTTTAGTACTTAGAGCCTTAAAGATAGATACTTTTACTGCCTGTACAGTTGGGTACTTTGAGGTTTTAAATTCAAAATGGGATGAAACACCGTTGGGCGCATAGTGGTCCGTGTACCAGATCTGGAAAAAAACAACATTGTTTTTGTATCATTAAACGTGGCCTTGTGACCGTTAATACTGCTGACTCATAGTGTGACTCAGGAATTATAACTGTTAATGAGTCAATTTTTGCTCAACAAAACAAAGACATATTAGCAACAATCTGCTGCTGGAGCTTTGATCATTTCAAAAACATCGAGCTTTCTCAATCAATTACACGCCTGCGCCTCCCCCACACAAATAACAACATCTCCCTAATGAAATATGCTAAAAATAGTCCCACAGTTCAAACTAATTGCCAGCTGCTGGAGTATGAAAAGTATGTAAAGTAGTAGCATTTGCTGTATTTTGTGGTGTGTACCAGCTTGTACCCACAATAAAATGTTGGATTAATTAATTTATTCTCATTTCTCTCTCTGCAGTTACACAGTCCGCATTGAATCCATGCTCTTAAAGGAGGATTTTCCTGCAGCGTGTGAGGCCATGAAACGGGACATTAAGATCCTCCTCTCCGCCATCAAAGGTAACGACCACGCAGCATCATCGGCACGCCGATGAGCTGCTCTCTGCATGCAGCCACTGTTTGGAGCTCACATAGGTCACAGCTCTGTGTATTTCTGGAGACATGGTTTCTATTCTCTTACTGTCTCTTACTGTTGACAAATATCATAAAAGGACCCAAACTAACACTGAATGTGTTATAATGTTTCATTTCTTACCACAATCACACATTCTGTTTATTTTTGATGCAGTCCCACATCCTGCAAGCAGGCAAATGTGCTACTGTAGGTAGGTAAATTTTAGGTAGTCTATTGTATTCTTCAAAAGGCAAGGAGAAAGGCACTTTTTTAATTTTAAGTCCACTTAAGAACTCATAAATGAGTCTACTGTATGAATTGCTGAGAGCATTATTTATACATAGACAGCGACATTTAAAGAGACAGACATGGCACTAAACGATCCTGAACTTAAATTAATGAGAGAATGGCATAAAACAGCAAAAATGGTGGCAGAGGTAGAAGTTATAGGGGAAAAGGGCTTTTTAAAACATTATTTTGGAGCAAATTCAGCAAACCTTTTAAATGAGTTTTACATTAGGTTTGACTCTTGATATAGTTTTTATGTTCCAGTGACTGCTGAAATTAAAGGTGGTCTGGATATCCTCAGAAAGCCGCTGTTATTTATGGCAGCCTCGGTCATTAAGTAAACTGCAGTCACGACTCTATTGCTTGCACTCCATCCGTGAACTAGCACAGGCCAAAAGAAGAGACCTGGATGTGACGAATCAACCAGTGCCAGATACAAGTGTAGCTAACAACACTGTAGAAAGTACATGCTAGAAGAACGACGGCTCGGGCTCGGATTTGATCCTGAAAACCAAACGATCCCTGCATGAATCTAATACACCCCTGATCCTGAGTATAGATTTAAAAATGTTTACCTGCTAACACTGACAGTGTTCCTGATACCCACATAGCAGCTAGCTGGCTAACCTTAGCTTGCTTTCTAATCTTGTCACGAGCAAAATATTATCTGAAACCACACCAGTGTTTGTTTTAGTCCTTATTGGGCTTTATGCTCTCCTTTTTTCTCTTCTCTTACCCCTCACCTCCCAACCAGTCGTGGCCCAAGTCTGTTTCTGTTGGCAGTCTCTTCCTGTTAAAAGGGAGTTCTTCCTCCCCACATTCGCCACGTTCTTGCTCATAGGGGATTGCCTGAACTTTAGGTCTTGAGGCGAGTGTTGTTGTTCACAGGTGCTTTATGAATAAAACTGAAGAACTTATGTGAATTTTGTGTTGTGCTGGGGGGATTTTTTTAATGTCAGTAATAAGTAGACTTTACTTCTAAGCTGCTGTTAGCTATGGCCGCTCATTGTTGACACTGGGATTAGAAGAGAGCACTGCCATCATATTATTTGGATTTTTCTCAAATATTCTTCCCGAGTCCTTCACATAGAGATCAGTTCCCAAGCTGTAAGAGGCAGAGAAAGGTCTCATTTTTTAAGCTACATTAGAGTGTGTTCAGATATTGTCAAAAAGCATTTAATACATGTTAAAAGGTTGCACAGAGCACTCTGAGGTCCATCTCATCAGTTAGGGTTGATGAACCCTAACTCTGTGCTATCAGACTATGTAATATTTGTTCTTTTTAAAACCAAATGTTCTCTCAAGTGTTGGCAATGAACAAACAAAAGAGAAATCACAGTAACTTACATGCATGAAAAACATCAAAAACTTCCAAAAAAAAGTTCTTTTGCTTGTCTCCAAACATAGGGCTAGGGTTCGGGGTTCAGGGTTCAGGGTTAGGGTTGGGGTTATCATCAGTGATAACTTAGACCTCAGAGGATTAATTTATTCAAAATAACTGCACGAATAACTGCCCAGAGGTGTTACCAAGATGCTTCTTGAAGCGCTTTCACAGGTTTATCTTTAGATTCTTTAATGCATTAATTGTGTTACAAAATGTGAGTAATTTTATATTCAAATGAAGAAGTGAGTCATTAAGAAGGGGTGAAAAATAAGGTTGATCTGTCTATGACAGTGTTGCATATTTTTACCAATAATTTAAAAAAAGAAGAAGATACAATAACTCCGGACTCGTCTTTTATAAATGTCACTTTGCAGAGTTGCTTCTGTGTCGTTGGTGCAGAGATACAGAGTAAAACATCAACATAAAACCTGCAGTGAAGCCTTCTCATCATTTACACTCTCCACAAAATACAGACTAACACCTTCAGTATTTTTAGCAGTGTGTGTGTGAACTTGATAACTGCCTCAACTGTTAACTAACCTTCCACATGCTAACACTGCATGTGATAATACAACAAACCCGGCGGGATTTTAGCATCATAAGCTCATTTTATCTGTATTTATATAGTACAGGTTTTGTATTTGTGCATTCATCTCATTTCCCTTTTTTTTTCTCTTTACTCTCTTTTCACACAGTTATTTACAGCAGGTGATGCTTTTGCATTTGTTTATCCTTTATGTACTAGAACAAATAACGACATCGTCTCTTTCACTATCTCTTTTACTTTGTCTTTGTCCTCCAGAATTAATGTGTTGCGAGGAGCTCCATGCTGTTCTCCACTTGGTGCTGCAAGCCGGAAACATCCTTAATGCTGTGAGTAGAAAAAAAACAATGTACGGCATCAATGAATAATTAGATGAGGGAGAAAAAGATGGATAGATGGTACAAGAAGAAAAAGACTGCAGAAAAAAATACAAGAAGGATCATGTATAGACAACAACAAGCTTTTTAGTTTACATCTTCAGTTTCCTTGAAAGTACCTTTAATTTTTGAATTCTGGTTTATTTCCTTTTTCCTTTTATAAACTAGTAGTTAGAAATAAAAGGTGAGGTGCAGATTTTAAAAAAATACAGTAAGATGTAATTAAAACAAAACAAACCTTTTCATAAAGCTAATGTTTCTTAATATAATTAGCCTATATATATTATCCTATATAAACACTCCCACATAAATGTCAAAAGCTGCAGTTCCTCTAATGGCCACTTGAGGCTGGCTCCAAAAGTGAGTCAGTCCCCACAGATTCCCATGTTCAAATGTTCAACTTTACAGCAGAAATAAACGTGTTTACTGCCTGAAAATGGTTTTAGGTTTCTGTGTAGAGTTTTAACCATCATAATAAATGAATAGGGATGAATTATTTTATACCTTACCAGTTTAGATACTGGGAAGGCCTAAAATTTAACCAATTGGTATCTGCTAGGCCTCCCCTTCAGTGATTGGGGTCACTGAACTGGATGTCTGCATATTGTTCGTGCTGTTGGTGCAGACCATCCAAGAATTTTATAACTTTGTTTTGGTGAGTGAAATTCTCGTATTTTATTAATCCGTTACTTAGCACTACTGAGCAGATATCTGTGTCTGTGCACTCAAACAGTTATGGATGCAGTCTGCTACCCACGCTACCTTAGCTGATAACTTCACACTCCACCTTCTCGCCTATATTTGGACTCTTCTGTCTTAAAAAACTGACATGATGGCAGCCAAAACACTAAAACTGAGGCTTTAGCATGCAGAGTTACCAATGAGTGACAGTATGGTGGCTGCTTCCATCATTTAAACCCAGTCTTTGTATCAATATGCACAATTTATAATTCACAAACTTGATTGCAAATAATATAGTGTCTGCTACATTTTTTGAAATGTTATTATGATTTTGTTTTTTATAACTGTTGGTTGTGTTACGCACAGTTCAGGGCCTGCACGTATTCATTAATGAAGATAGAACTGGAAATCAGGCCCATACGAGTGTATATGATTTCACAATCACTGAGATTCATGAAAGAGCACCATACAAAAACACACAGTTTATAAATCTGAAAAAAAGAGTGGAAATATACTTGTCTGCCTTTGTGAGTAAATGCATTTCAAGTTGTGGATCTAAACAGAGTTTTATGCTTAGAACGAGTTGGCGCTCTAAATTAAGCCTCCTCCAACCTCCAAAGAGGACAAAGAGGATATTTAAACTGAGTAAGCCTTATTTATTAATTTTTCAACAGCATGAAATTAACAGTATGACCAACACAACCACAAATTAATTTGTAAAAGTACAGTAGGCTTTTTAAATCACCAATATATAGGCATAATTAAAGGTGAAAGAAAATCAGATCAAATAATCAGATGTTGTTTGCTCCAGTGGCACATTCAGCTAAGTTCCCCTCTCTGCTGATATCCTTGTATGTGACTGCCTCTCTCCACTCCAGCTCCCAGTAACAACATCCAGTCAGACTCTCTCTACTCAGGACCTGATAATAATCAGTAAATCTGTCTGGATGATCAGAATAAGACTGTTGTTGTTTCATAAATGTTGCTTTTCTGTTCCCCTCAGATAATAACCGATATCTAAATGCTGTGTTTGGATCCAGTGTGATTTCTGGTCATTTTAATGTCAGATACTAATGTTAGATTATGTAAATAAGCTGCAATCTAAAATCCAACAGGGTCTGAATGCACCAGATCATTTTATTATTGGTTTAATTATTGGTTTCACTGATAAATGTTCAACAGAATGAGCAGACAATTTGATGATATAGGTAGTTGTACAGTCAAACTGGATACTTGTTCCAGCGTGTTGTTGTCTGCTTTTCCTGTCTCCTATCATGAAGGCTACAAAGAGCTTCATAATGTAGTTCTACTGCTGCACTGATTCTGTCGTTGAAGCCTTTAAATGGGCAGTACTGTGTGTTTCATTTCTGTTTGTGTTCTGTGTGTGTTGCAGGGAGGTTATGCAGGAAACGCAGTAGGTTTCAAGCTGTCGTCACTCCTGTCTCTGGCCGACACCAAAGCCAACAAACCGGGCATGAACCTGCTGCACTTTGTCGCTCTGGTTAGTAACATGATTGTTCATTTCATTTTATCTGTCTTTATGGATGTATTTTATCTCTTTGTATTTGCTTTACAAGGTTTATTTTTCTCAGTTTGTGGCCGATTTTCTGTTTTTCTTTCATTGACTTTTGTGTCTCTCTTCAGTGTTTTTGAGTTGTTTTATCTTTTTTGGCATTTTGTGTCTTTCTGTGGGTATGTTAGGTGTTTTTGCTGTTGTCTTGTTTTTACTTTGTCATCACTTTGAAGTCGTGCAATCACTTATCTGGCAAACTGTTTGACAGTTTTCTGCCCAGGCTGTATCCTGCCAGCTTTACCTGGGGAAATATTTGGATATTGGAAGGAATGCTTTCAAGATCTTCTGATCTTGGTGGAAAGACACCAATGGCGGATGAGATTTATCAGAATTTGCTCAAGGTTCTGAATTTTGTTGGCTGTGTTGGTTGGCACACCACTGCAACATTACCAGGAGGTCAGAGACAGTTCTCCTGGATTGGTGGACTGGGGATGTGGTCCCCTTTTTTAAGAAAGAGAATGTATTTCCTTTTTATGGGGAATCACACTCTCAGGCTTTCCAGGGAAGGTCTGTGCCAGGGTACTGGAGAGGAGAGTCCATCTATTGAACTTTGGATTTGAGAGATACGATGAGGTTCTCATCCTGGTTGTGAAACACTGGACTAGCTC
Organism: Heterochromis multidens; assembly: GCA_015108495.1. Taxonomy (NCBI): domain Eukaryota; kingdom Metazoa; phylum Chordata; class Actinopteri; order Cichliformes; family Cichlidae; genus Heterochromis; species Heterochromis multidens. Next base: position 10,931 of record VUQS01067097.1, on the reverse strand, counting down.
TTCATCCTCTCTAGGATATTCAAGGGTATGTCAGAGTTTGCCCAACTAGTCTACATGTGTTTTGTGGACTGAGCTTTCAGCTTCATTTCTCTGGGTATCCTGTGAGGGTTAATTATTTTGGGGTATTGCCATCAATAAGTCATACTTATTCCTGGAGAGTATTGGACTCCACCAGGGATGCTTTTGTACCAACTCTGTTCTGGACAGCATTTCTAGACGTAGCCAAGAGGGGGAGGGTGTCAGGTTTGGTGGTCTCAGAATCACGTCTCTACTTTTTGCAGATGATGTGACCCTGATGGATTCATCTAGTAATGATATCAAACTCAGACTGGAGTGGTTTGAAGGAGAGTGTGAAGTGGCTACAATGAAAATTAGCAGCTCCAAGTCTGAGGCCATGGTACACAACAAAAGGATCTCAAGTGGTGAAGAGAGCGCTGAGGCTGAAGGGGAAGCTGTTGAGTTACTGGTCAATATAAGTTCTTACCCTCAGAAAAAACTCATGGATACAAGTGGTGGAAATGAGTTTCTTCTAATGAGTGTGTGGGTTCAGCTTTAGAGAGTGCTCAGTCATTCAGGAGGGGCTCAGAGTAGAGCTGCTGCTCCTCCGCATGAAAAGCAGCCAGCTGATGTGGTCAGGCATGTCCTACTGGTAGAAGGCCTATTTGGGGAAGGCCTAGAGCATGCTGGCGAGATTATGTCTCTTAGATAGTTTCATGCAGCGTCTACCAGGAAGAGACCCTGGGGCAGAGAATCTGTCTCTTTTTGTTATGGATTGAGAAAGCCTCTGTATCACCTAAAATGAGCCAGAGGGGGTTTAGACATCTCATGGATGGATGGAGCCTATTCATGTTACGCCTGTTTTTGATATTTTTTGCCCCTCTGCAGTAGTGTCACATTTGTTTGCATTCGTTTTTTGGTGTCTTTCTGTAATTTCTGTGGTTGTTTTAGATCTCTTTGTTGGTTTGTATTGTTTTATTGACACTTTGTCTATTTACAGTTGTTTTGTAACTCTTAGTTTTAATTCTGTGACCTCATTTTGTGTCTCTTTGTGATTATTTTTGTTTTCCTAGACATGTTCTTTTGTGGCTTTTGTCTCTTGATGGCCAATTTTGTCTTTTTTTTTCCATTTTGGTTTATGGTTTTATGTCTCATTCCAGCTATTTTTCATCTTTGTGGACTTTGTGTCTTTTGAGTAATTTTTGTGTCTTTGTGGTAATTTTGATTGACGTTGCAGATGGTTTCCATTTCTTACAGTTACATTTATAGGGTCCTCAGGCCCTTCTGACCTCTTGGTTCTTAATCCATCTGTGTGTGTTTGGTGCCTCACTGTCTGTGGGGATTCAATTCAATTCAGTTTTATTTATATAACATCAAATCACAACAACAGTCACCTCAAGGTGCTTTATATTGTAAGGTAAAGACCCTACAATAATACAGAGAAAACTCAATCAATCAATCGACCCCCTATGAGAAGCACTTGGTGACAGTTGGAAGGAAAAGCTCCCTTTTAACAGGAAGAAACCTCCGGCAGAACCAGGCTCAGGGAGGGGCAGCTATCTGCCATGACTGGCTGGGAGTGAGGCGAGGGAGACGGGACAAAAGAGTTAGAGTTTAGACCTTTAAATATACGACATTCTGAGAGCAGTCTGAATGTTGAGTTTCATGTCACTAAAATTGAATGATGAATCTTTGGGAGCTCAAAAACAAATAAACATGGAATTATTCCTGTTTTTTTTTTCCTTTAGGAAGCCCAGAAAAAAGATAAGAAGCTGCTGGAGTTTCCTCACAAGCTGAATCACATCCAGGCTGCAGCCAGGTCAGACATCACTTCATATTATTCACACATTAAACGCTACAGTTGTCCAAATACACCACTACATTTCTTGTCTACCCTGTTGCCCTCTGTCCCTCTCTTGAAGGTTGTTATTGGAGGTGATTTATTTTCGTCATCTTATTACTTCTCTAAAGAATGTGGATGAACAGCACCCCCTGCTGATTTCTTTTCAGCCCTTTACTTGTGCCTTAAATTATACTTAAGTGAAAACAACAACAATAAAACAACAGCGTGACTGAGGCTACATGGATTTGTTTTTGTTGTTTTCCTTTGGTAGGATTTCATTGGAAACACTGGATGCTGAACTGCATGTGCTGACATCTCGCACAGCATCAGTAGAGGAAAGCATCCAGAGAGACACGGAGCTGCTGCAGCAACTGGACAGCTTCCTGCAGGTAACACAGACACACACACAAAATATTTTAGTTTCATATAATCTGCCAAATAATTAAGCTTCAAATAGGTGTGTATTTTATTTTAATATTTTCATGGCTGTCCGTGTGTGGTTATGTGTTTATCTCTCAGCACGCCACATCATCTCTCTGCTCACTGCGTGGCAGTCGGCAACAGCTAAAGAGGGAAGGCAGTGAGCTGATCGACTTTTTCTGCGAGGACAGAGAAACTTTCAGACTGGACGACTGCTTCAGCATCTTCCACACCTTCTGCTCCAGATTCACCAACGCTGTCAAGGTACAAGCATAAATGCAGATACATTAAGGACTATACAACAATGCACACAAGATCCAGTACAGATGTGGATAAAAGCATTGGTACCCTTCAACTAATACATTAGTCTTTATTCCATATTTAATTAATTACTTCTGATTTTCAGTGTAACACATTGTTTTTAAAATCCAGCAAAACAAAACGGCACATAAATAAAACCCAAAAACTTTAGTTGTTCTTTAATGATACTCCTTAACTGCAGCTACAAACTCTGCTTCTCTCCCTTCTTTTTCTTGATGCTGATTTGGTTTAAGATCACTTTAGAACAGTCCAGTGTTTTTTTGGGGGGGGGGGTTTTCCACATTGGATGAAACCTTCCTTCTAAAGTGCCCAACATGGCAGTGCATTGGTAGTCCACAGACGCTACACAAAACTTAGCAGACCCATGTCTAACTGTCACCAGGGGACAGTGTCAAAAATATACGGAACAACTGGCAGTGCTTGCCGTGTTCAGGTTTGTTCAATTGTTGGTCCTTTAGCTTAGCTGTCACTGAGGACAAGAAATAAGTAGTAATACACCGTATAAAGAACTTTGTGGTGGAGTAAAACTGATGTTAAAAACTGTCAAAATTCTCCATTTCAGGCATTTTTTTTATCTGTGCTTTTTGATCTTCAGTGGTTTTTTGCACTTCTTCCTCTTCATGTTATACTACGCTAGGACTCCCTTTCCTTGTGCCAGTGTGTAAACAGTGTGTGTACTCTGTGTGTGTGTGTGTGTGTGTGTGTGTGTGTGAGAGAGAGAGAACTTGAAGAACAAAAAAAACTGACCTTTTTCTGGCAGCAGCAGATCCAAAGTGCAGAAGAAAAACTAAGGTTCAAAAATCTAAAAAGCATGGCTCAGGGGAACATGAGGCTGACAAATGAAACAGACAGAACAAACAGTACAACACAACGAGGACCTGAGGAAAACTGAGAGCTTAAATACACACATGAAGTAATCAGGGAGATGTAACACACCAGGGAACACAGGGGAGCAAAATCAGGGAAACAAGACAGAGGGAAGCAAAACTAAGCACAAGGCACAAGAGACGAGAGACTATCAAAATAAGACAGGAAGTAACAGAACATGTGAACAGAAATGCAGACTTGACACGGAGACAAAAAGGTAAACAAACAGAGAGACGGGGACAGGACTGAGCCAGACAGGGAAACGCAGGGAGGCAGAAATACACAACCCAACAACTAAAATAGTTAAGGATCTAAAGGCACAGATAACTATTAAGGGTAAGGGAAGCAAGACTATCAACATGAACAGAATGGTAAACAATACAGAATACAAAGATTTATCAATAATACAAAACTAGAGAAACGTAAACATCTCAAAACTCAAAAACCCTAGTCCAAGACCCAGGGACCCTGACACTAACTTCTCTTTCTCTTTTTAAAGGAGAACACGGAGAGGGAGGCAAAGGAGGCAGCTCGACGCCAGCGAATCCAAGAGCTGGAGGAGAAGAAGAGGCACTCCTGGGCTGGAGGAGAACAGGTAGGATGATACACACAGAGTCAAACACTGTAAAACAAGGACATGCAAACAGGTTGACTAATGAGTCTCCAATTTGTGATCCTGTTATAGGTGGATGGAGCCTTTGGGCTGCGCTGCAGATCTGAGATAGACATGTCCACTGCTTTGTCGCAGCATGATGAAGTTGGGCTCTTGATGGAGCTCCTGACCCCTAGGTCCCGCCCTCGCTCACCCCTGAATAACTCCTACAGTCCTCTGGGACACTCTGCGAGCTTACGTCGTTCCCGAAAGTCTCCATCCTGCTCACCATCTATTGCTGCTGAGCGGGAACTAAGCACTTTCCTGGAAATGGCGACTGATCGCAAAAACCTTCAGCAAAGAGGCAAGGGGAACAGTATCGCATCTCCCTCTAGTCCAGGACATCCTTCTCCAAGAATCCCAGTGTTCAGCCAGACAACACCACAAAACCCTTCATCACCTCCCAAGAGGAGTCCAAAAAACACAAACCATGCAACTGCCACGTACCTCAGCCAAAATGCTACCCAGAATTGTGCAAATGCCACTAATTCTGCAAATGAAGTTCCAGCCAAACCTACCTCGGACTCAAACCAGCAACCTGACCACAACAACAACAGCAGCAGCAACAGCACTAAAACAAAAGACACTGAACAGATTTCAAGTCAACAGATTGACTACACTGATGACAAGTTTGAACACAACACCACTGCTACAGGAAACATGGTGGTGGTTTTAGAGGAATGCACATTGGTACCTGAGCTAAAATTATTTGTCAGTGGTGACACCCTGACAAGCCACAGTGAGATCAGGCATGTCGGTCTTCACCAAGATGATATGGCAATCACAGATTTGGAAGAAGAAGAGAAAGTTCATAAGGTTCAGAATAACTCCCAACAGATTGGAAATGTAAAAAAATCTGATGAGCAAGTCACTGAGTCAAGCTCTTCCTCATCACAAAGAAAGGATGCTGATGAGGGTCGAGAGGAAAAGGTGGTTGTATGGTGTGTAACAGGTGTGTGCGAGGCTGCCAGCGACACACACAGCACGTACGCAGAAACTGAGAAAGATCAGTGTAAGGGTGACAACCAGGGAGGAAACCAACAAGCTTCCTTTGCCCTTGCCAATAACATGCCTTCAGAACCTGAACCGGCCAATGAAAAACCAGTGCCTGTACCTATCAGCAGCCAACCGGTGCCTGTCTCCCGCTGTGATGACACGTCACTGCTTGTTTCTTCCTCCATGTGGCGCCCGACAGAACCTGCATCAGCTAATGTAGTGCCTGCTTTCACAGCAGTTGCCTCTGAGGAAGATAAAGAACCAGACCATCAAGAGGAAGAAGCAGAGGTGTCCATCAGTAAGACCAGTCATGGAGCAACTGTCCCAAAACAATCAACAGAAGACAAAAGCAAAAACAAGATGGCTTCTAAAGACTCAAACAATAAAAATACAAAAGCAGCTTCTTCCACCAAAATAAATGCGGAACCACCAACTCCATCTAAACTACCCAACAAGAACCTTCCTACCTCTAAATTCCGAACTGCTGGGAAGAAACCTGTTACCCCAAACACTGTCTCTACACCTGGCAGATCCAAATCTATCCGGACCCTCACAAGCTCTGAGAACCAGGACATGAGGCGAGTTGTGCTAATATCCAGGACCAACCAAAGTCCATCCCCGATCAAACATGCAGAGAAGTCGCAAGTGCAGAATCGAGGCTCCTCCAGCACCACAGTGCCCACCAGCCTGACTGCCCTCAGACGCAGCAGTGCTTCCCCTCGACGAGGAGAGAGGCCTGGGATTGCTCCTTCATCCCAACAATCTGGAATCCCCAAGACCTCGGACGCCAGGGATTCAAAGGACCAGAAAGTTTCAGGTACTCAGGCATCTGCCCGAGAGCAGAACCAGGACTTGCAAGGGAAGCAGTCCATCCGAAAACCCTTAATGAAACCTAAAGCCCACCAGGAGGAGAAGATCTGCCGCTCCACACTGCGGGCGCTCACTCAGGGTGGAAGAAGTGGAGGAGGAGGCAGCATCAGTGCTCCTGCCACTCCTTTGCACAAACTCACTAGCTCTTCATCATCGGTGCTTCCGGGCTTCACACGGAACACAGCCTCTTCTTCTTTCAGACTTACTCACACCACCCTTCCTATTCCTTCTCATTCCCCCAACACCAGCTTGGACTCCTCCCCAAAATTCTCTCCCAAGACCTCCTCCTCTGTTACCCCATCCAGCATCTCCTTGGCTTTTACGCGATCGGGGTCACTAAGAGTCCATGCCTCAACAAGATCTTCAGATGTCCAAAAACTCTCCCCCTCCTCACAGAGGAAGTCTCAGAGTATCAGATCATCTCCTCATCCATCGGGCCACGACTTGCTGGCTCCCCCTAAAGGCCACAGGCGGAATGACAGTGACAGTGACAAGTCCACTCATTCTCAGGACTCTGTCATGCCCACAAGGCCACGCTGGAGATAAGATCTTGGGTTTTTCAACATGGAATTCTGACAGTTTCTCCCAATCATTCCTCTTTCAGGGGAGTCAGAAGATACACTCCACTATGAAATGTAGACACCTTTTTAAAATTTCAAGTTTAGTTTAAGCAACAAAGGAAGATACATTCCAACATGAAACACAATGAGTTTGTCTCCTATGCACTTAAACCTTGTTTGTTACAAGGTTTAAGTGCATAGGAGCTGAAAGCACTATATTATGTTCACTATGTTTTCTTTGTACTATGTTGTCCTTATAATGTGCTTTAAACAACCACAGAGGCCACAATCAAAGGGAAAAAATAAACTGTCTTCAAGGTGTTTTTTTTATTCTCTCTAAATCTATCGATTAATTGAGAATACATTCCAATAATAACAACAATAATGGCCTCCCCTTATGTTTCCTCAGGAAAGGCAACGTCTTATCAGAAATCATAGATCTTTTTATTTTGGTCACATCACATCTTAAAGCTCCGTTGCATCAGAAGAGGGCAGAGTGAAGCTTTGAGTTCTTTGGACGAGTCAGGAAATGACTGCAGCCTGTAAACTGATTGCTAACAAGCTGTCAGCCAAGAACATACCAACACTAGCAGGTTTGACTGCTTCAGTGGCTCTAGCCATGACTTGATCCTTCCTGTTAGGCTTACAGACATTCAAGTCAGTTGGCATCTGTCCATCCATCCATGGACTAAAGACTGGTGACAGATACTATGAGAGAAACTATCCATCTATCCTTAACTGCATTTCAAATTCAGCGTCACAAGTACCCCTCACCCTGTGACTGCTAGAGCTTATCCCAGCAGTCACAGAGTGAAGGGTACACCATGTCATATGAGAGAAACTATTACAACCAACATACAAACTACAAAGTTAAGGACACTGAAATGAGAAAGAGGGACATAAATGAGGTGAACCAAGTGAATAAAATATTTTGTTTAATTATTTTTGCTTATTTATATCCCCTTTGGCTTATTCTTGGTTTCATTTGTTTTTCAAGTGAAATAAATAAATATTGCAGCTATAAGGATGTACATGTTTTTTAAATATCTTGTAAATTCTGTTTTTATTAAGATTCGTGCAACTAAATGCCTTTTTGATTCTTATTAAGCACCTTTAACTGCACTAACCAAGCTGAGGAATCTCTTTAAATCAGGCCTGATTAAAATAGAAATTATAATATTATTACAATAGTTAATGTATTTTTAAAAACCTTGACATAATTAATCTTTGAAAGTAATGGAGTTTTTTTTAAACAGTGATCAGTTTAAACGAGGAGATGTTTGTAATGTCTCTGATATAAACCAACAGTGTCTGACTCCCTTGGAAAATTCTGCAGTGCCAAGTAAGTTCATATGAGGATATTTTTATCTTTATTTATGTATGTAATTAATGTTTGTCCACTAATTAATAAAGTATTGTTCCTCAGTCACTCTGCACACACTGTATTGCACTTTTTCCTGCTTGAAGATCATGTTTTAACTGAATAGACTGGAATATCTTGACTCAAGTGGATGAATTGTCTGGAAACATTCACTTTAGTGGTTTAAGAACAAGCATCTGCAAAACTATATACATATTTCCATTGGCCACAGCTGCATTTTGTATCCAACTCTAATTAGAACATCTGTATGTCTGAATCACTCATTTATTCTGGTTTTATATGAAATTTAAAATGAAAAAGTAGAAAAATCAAGACTCTGTTTTCATATTTTTTGCACTTCAAGAAACACAGAAATGTGTTATTGTTTCCTGATTTTATGTAGCAGTGAGTGATCCAAAAGAAAGCTGAAACTAAAGTAACTGTAGTGATTTGTGTAGAGGAAAATGCTGGCCATTTCTGTGGCATCATCACTGCCAACAGCCAACACGCTGGTCTTATATTTGTTATTACACCAAAATATGTAAGTTTACTAATTACTGCAATTTTAATAATCAGGTAAAATGTTTTTATTCCTTTCAACTGGTTTCTTTCAGCATATTAAACACACTGTCTTAAGAATTGTGAAGCCTTAAGGTGTGTTGTTGGCTGACTAAATATATAGGTTGTCTTGATCATGAATATCTCTATAAGTATAAGTAATAAAGTGTCCGGTGAAATTATTTTTTATTTATTTTTATTTTTTTCATGTTTACAAACCCATCCATCAGAATCAGAATCTCTTTGTTGTCATTGTAACAGGTACAACGAACTTAAGTGCAGTCCCTGTGGTGTCAAAAGAAAAAGTATAAATATAATTACAAAAAATATTATATAAAAAGAGAGGTAGAACACAGTCATTCAATATAATAAATAAAAACACTATTGCACAGGATGTCATCTATTGCACTGTACTTGTCAGGTTGAATTGGAGGTGATTAGGTGTCGTTCAATGCCCTAACAGCAACAGGGTAGAAACTGCTATTCAGTCTATATCCATCCACATCATCTACATCATATACAAGCATGAACATCTGGAGATGAAAAACAAATCCAGTGCAGAAATGTCCACTTGATGCTGCCTTGAAATTGAGTCACTCCGCACAGATTTCCATGTTAAAATGTCCAACTTTACAGCAGAAATAAACATGTTTACTGCCTGCTGCAAGTAATGTTTTAGGTTTCCCCCTTAATAACAACTGTATATGGAGTTTTAAACTCACCCATTTAGTTATCGAATAGTTGGAGGGGTTTTTAGGCTTTGACTTCTTTCAGGAAGAGGACTGTTTTGTTTTCTTTTTTATACAACAGAGGACATTTAAAACATTGGTGTTAAATTCTTTCTGGGACCTCTTTATTCACAGATTGGTCCACAGTTTCGATCATTAGCTATTCTGCCCTCCTAAAATACAGTTTAATGTAAAATAAGGCAACAAGCTAAACACAGTCAGTGCAAAAGAGAGAAAATAATCACTGATCTAAGCAGAGTCTGAAATATTGTTTTGACTGCTGTTGAGCTATTTTAAACATTTCTGTAAAAGTAAAAGGTGCATTTTGTGTCTGCAGTTTGTGGCCATTGTACATTTGTAGTTGTTTGGTATTCATATATCCATTGACTTTTGTGTCTATCTGCAGTGTTTTTATATGGGGTTTTTTTGTTTTGTTTTTTTAGCATTTTGTGTCTTTATGTAGCTATTTTAGTTTTTTTTTGTGTGATTGTCTTGTTTTCACTGCATCATCAACACAGGGTGCCTTTTAAAACTGGTACTGTGCCACTTGGTGTATTTAGTTCTCTTTATAGTCAAGTTGGATCCTTTGTGTTTGTCTATTGTACATATTTTGCTTCTCTTATAATCTTATATTTCAATGGGTATCTAACCTTGGTGGAAGGGTTTTATGCCCAAATGTTCCCAGGAGTCTCTGGCAGGGTTGGCTGCCCGTTACCTCTGGGTCTCTGGGACTCTCGGCCTTTGGCTATGGGCGCTCCATCTGGGGCCTCTCTCCTTCTCCTGCTGGGGAGGGCAGCTGGTTCCTTGGTTTTGCTAACTTTTATCATCGTTAGATTATCCCAGTTAACCTCGGTCTCCAGGGCTTTTGTGTGGTCTCCCGTGGCAGAAAGAGCATTTTAAGAAATGAAAAAGCTCTTCAGCTCCACACCAATCTAGGTTCAGCCTGATCCTCATAAGCAATTTGTGGTGGAGGTAGACACTTCTGCCTCCAGGGTGTGGGCCATCTTGTCTCAACACAAGATGGTAAGATACACCGTTGTGCCTTCTTTTCCTGTTGTATGTCTTCTTTTGAGGAAAACTGCGACGTTGGAAATCATGAGTTGCTAGCAGTGAAGTTGGCTTTAGAAGAATGGAGGACTGTTTTTTGGTTGATTCAGTTTCACTATCACCTATGTTAGGATTAAAATGATTAAATAAAGCTATTTTTGTGTGATTTAAATATACACATTGCTTTGTGCTCATTACAGAGTTGACCCCAATGTCCAGAGGGTCAAGAGCCCCAGTTCGGCGCTATGACTGGACTGAACTACTGAGAAATGACATGCTGGGTGTGGAGGAATTGCATACACGCTTACACATCATAACTAGTTAAAGTCAAGGTGACATTTTAAGAGGTGCAGAGAGTCTGAAGCAGAATGTCCCAGAGTGCAGAATGTTCGAATAATAAACAGATATAATGCTGAGAATTCCTAGCTAATATTTACATATCAAGGTTAGGGAGCAAGGTGTTTTTCTTTCTCTGTCTTTTTCCAGGAAAAGGAGCAGATGCGAGACCGAGGTCAGATATGGACGGCGACTGGGAGATGATCGAGCCGGAGATTTCAGGACCAGCTGTGGCTTTTCAAGGAGAAGATAGACATAATATTTTGTTGTTTGTGCTGGAGTATAAAACTGTATTGCCCGTGTGCCGCGTCATCTTTGTGTGAACCAGACAGCTGACACACAGAGGTCCAGCGCGCTGTAAACTTGTACTCTGAAC